>VYYJ01000191.1:0-85515 GCA_021029165.1 Cyphoderus albinus
GACTGGATCAAATAGTCGAATTTTCTTTCGACTCGGATCCCTTTGTCCTCATGGATGGACTTGAAAATGGCCCAAAAGGAGAGCCACTCCTTGGCATCTCCCGTAAACTGAGGCAACGACCGCTTAGGCAGCTTCTCTTTATCAACGATGGAGGTGGGGGTGGTTGCTGCTGTTGCTGTTGTTGCGACTCCGGTAGCCGCTGCGACCTCCATTTCCATCCTGCCAATTTCTTCTAAGAAGACGACTCGCTCATGCTGCAAATTGGTGGCAGCGCCTGTTTCCCCTTTGCTGAGGAGTTCATCGATGGCGTCATGGAACTTCGGAGCGAGTTCCTGGATCAGCACCTTAACCGTAGACATCTTCACGGGAAGGCCCTCATACTCCTCACGCCATAATTTTTCGTGGGTCTGATCGACCACTCTTCTCATCGAGTCCATGTAGCTCAGGTACCTGTACTGAGCGGGATTGTGGCTGTAGCTGACGCCAGGAGGTGGACGAACTACGGGAACCTCGTTGGCAGCATCGCGTACCGCCACTGTTTGCTGTTGATATGTGTAGGTGGGCGTGCGAGGTGGAGGCATCTGAACTGTGGCGCCGGTGAGAGCCATTGCTGTTGCAGCAGATGTGGATGTAGGTGGTAGAGGCTGCTGATCAGTGGCGCCGGGAGGGGCCATTGCTGTTGCAGCAGATGTGGAAGTAGGAGGTGGAGGTGTAGCTTGCATCAAATTAATTGATAGTGGCACTTGACCTCTGGCTATGGTAGCCAATGCTTCCTCATCATGATGTTTTTGTGCCAGGTGGGCCACAGACTCCATCTCTTCTGATAAACTGTACTGCCGCGTCCTCCATTCCGTCGTCGTGTCTTCCCGTTGATCCTTCATGAGCAAGGACTGGACCAGTTTCCCATACTCGTCCACTTGACCCCTGAGAAACGAAACTTTCACGTTGAGCGGACCGGACGTCCATTCGTTAGCCACATCCTTCCTCCGGATTTTCTCGAAATCCGCGCGGATTAGCTGCTCCATCACTCGGAGCTGGGCGGTGAGGGACGAAACTACTTGTTGTGTCTTCGACACTGTCTTCTCCTCCAAATTTTTCACCCTTTCCTTCACCCCGGGGGTAGAGGCTCTACTCCCAGTGTCATCATCATCTGCTGGTGGTTGTAGATGCACGTCGTCTGCATCTCCGTCTGGATCAGGCTTGCCAGCCAAATCTCCGGGCTTCTTATCTCCGTCGGACATGATGATGATTGAGGTCACGAAAGGTCACGGGGCCTTATCCTGGTAGGTTCGCCAGATATTGGGGATCGGGTCAAATGTCACGTCGCCCTGGGTGGCGACATAAACAAAAATTCAATTAATTATGGACCTAGTTCGCCAGTTCCTTGCGGAACAATAAAGATAACGCAATATGACTGCGAGGGGCAGGTACGATCGACTGGACAAGGACGGTGGTGACCTGGACGTCGACTTCTCAACCGAGCGATGTCACTGGTAGGACTCTGGATGACCCTGGAGCTGAGGATGCAATGACGATGACGATGAAGATGAAGATGAGCCGGAGGAAATGAAATGAAATGCGCTTCGCTTTTCCTCTTTTCTCGCTTTCAGGCTTTCTTCCTTCTTGGAGGCGGTGTGGACTATGGAGGCGATGCACAAAATGGAGGAACTACTCCAAAGATGCTGATGCTGATGACACTGATGGAGGCTGACTGCTCCACAAAATAAACCGTTAAACTGACACTGAGCGACGGTTTCACAGAAAACAATAAACTTTTTTATTGTTGAAATGAGCCGCAGCTCCACAAAACAATTACTTTTGTGATGGGCGAAAAACCCGAAAACAATATCTTTTTAACTTTTCCTGGGGCACAGGAGACGCCTGTGACCGATCAAAAGCTAACTTTAACCTTTTGCCCACTTTTTTGGGCTAGAGGAAATCGCAAACACCTTTGCACTGGAGCAAAAGTAAAAACGCCTGTTTTCTCCTGCTTACTTGGCAGAGAAGTAAAAGAAAAAAGGAGACGAGCAGAGGGAATCCGTCATCTCACAAACCTTTGCCCTTGGCTAAGGTGAACCGGTTTTTTAAGGTTAAAAAACTGTTCTTGTTCTTTCGGCTTCTCGAAAGAACAAGAACAAAAGCAAATTATACGGAGAAGAGGCGCTTCCACTTGAGCCACGAGTTGGCTATAAAAAAGTGTGCTAACTACCACATGGCCAGCAATAAAAAACTAAAGGAAAAATAGTTGAGTGGATCGGCCGATCCCTCAACATGAGAAAGATTTTTGGAACCGGTGGCACAGAAGCAACGGGTTCTGTTGCCAAATGTTAGGTGTCGCGATATTAACAATTAACAAACTAACGGAACTTCTTTTCATATTCCAAGTGCGACACACGCATGACAATAAAAAAGCCCAAAGAACCAAGACTCAGACCACGAGCAAGATCAGCAGCAGCAGCATGACCCACAATGACAAGAAAGAAACGAGCTTAAATTAATTTGATTTTAACGAGCGCTTTTTTCTCTCTTTCCTGTTTTGCGTGCATCACCATCACCCATCATCACCGTCAAAATTCGTCTTACGCAATACTAAGTGCTGAACGTCAAGTGACTATTAAACAAAAGCAAACAGTTAAAATCTACTTTACTTACTTAATTCTCTTATTTTTCTTGGACTAATTGCATTTTACCACCAACCACCAAAAATGCGATGACGTGGCCAGATTATTATTTTCAATATAAATTATTCATATTTTTTATCTCGGTCAAGTAAAAAGCCTACGCTTGTACGCTTTTTTCAAACTTTAACACAGAAATCAGGATTTTTCGTCGAAAATGTCATGCAGCGCTTTTTTCCTGTTTTTCTGTACTTAAAAGAGAAAAAAAACAATTAGAGAACAAGAAGAGAAAAAAAAGTGTGGAGTGGTTGGTTGGTGGCGGATGGTGGTGTGGTGGTGGTGACGAAGCATAAAACTCGATTATTATTGTTCACCAAGGGCTACCCTTTCCTTCTTTCTGTCCATGTCCACAATTAATTTTTTTCTTTGAAAAAAGAGTGTTGCAGTTAGCAAGGCGCAGTAGCAGTAATGTAATGTATCTGTAATATGTAATGCAATGTAATTGTAATCTGATCCGGCGTGTCCAACAAAATGTGCTTTGATTGTTTTCTCGTGGAAAAAAATTGTATCATGATGAAGTAAAGCAGTCGTTATGTTATTGTTATTTGCCAGTTTAACCCTTCATATCAGTAGCAGAAAAAATAGAAATGTGAGAAAAGGCGAGGAACCCTTCAAGGGTCCATAGAAAGAACTGAGATAAAAAAATATGTGGCATCATCATCACAGTTTTCTGTGATCGTCACATGGAACAAAAATCTGAGCGTGAATCTGAATCTTGTTATTATTTTGTTTTGTTATGGGAAGAAGAAAAAAACAAAGTAAAAACTGAAATTCTACCGACTCATTTTCATTCATTTTTCTTTTCACCCCTTTGATTCTTTACGTTATCGTATCGTGGGCAGGGCACAACACAGCGGAGTAAATATCTTTTATTTTATTATTTTCTCCCGTAACAAAGCAAGTTTACAGCGTTACTGAGACTATGTGACCATTGTTTCCTTTGCTTTGCTTTTTCAGCATTATGGAATGAGAAATTTTTCCCCATTTCCATCGAGCTCATGATGATTAGGTAACTGAACTGGTAACAGTTGGCATGACAGTTGCATTTTCGTCTTCATTCCATTGGAATAATAAAACAGAGTAAAATAAACAGCGAAAAAATAGAGCAGCGGTGTTTGCTGGACATGGACAGTTGTCGATTGGAGCACGAAAAGTCTACTCCCGGAGGGGGCTCAGGCTCACTCAAGGGCCACTGCATGAAGAAAAAAAAGGGTTTCGTTTTTAGCTTCGTTTTGTCTGTAATGCTAAAAGGCTTTAGTATTGTTTTGTTGTGTCTGTGTCCATTACCTGCACAACAATCCTCATCATGACGATCACGCTGCTTCCCACATTTTTTTTTGCCATAGCCCAATTCACTTCTCGAGTATTTTTATTGTTCCATTTTTTAAACTTACTTAACTAACTTACACAGCACGATATTATGCACAACAGTTGTGCCCTTGTTTATTCCTTGGAAAAAAAAATTGTCCGAAAAATACTGAATAAAACATGAATTTTCTTTGCTGGGATAAAATTTCCCAAAACTCGTTAAATACTAATGTAGTAATAATGCCTAATGCAATGCACATTATAATTATTTAGTTTAAAAAAAACTTTGACCATTTTTTCTTTCAAGAAGTTAAAGCTCTCACTCACCCAGGTCAGGAAAGGAAACGATAATGAAAAGTGGCTGGCTCGAAAAAAATGATGGTTAATAATTGATAATAAAAGTTTAACTAAAAAAAGGTAATTTTCAAGAAGACTCAGCATCAGAAGAAGCAGCAGCTGTAAATGAATGAAAAGTTTTTTCTTCTTTGTTGAAAGTTGATTGAGATGAGGGTGATGGTCACGGACAACCGGGTATTGTTATTGTTATTATTATTAATAATAAGAGTGAGTTTAAGTGCGGAAGAGCAATTAAAGTGGCTTCGCATCAGTCAGAAAGAAGAAGAACGGGAAAAGGGGAAGGAAAGGAAGAAAAGAATAAAAAAGATGGATCAACTTTTTTTTAGAAAAACGCTGCCATGACGTGGATGTGGATGCATCAAAAAATGCGTGTTCACATTCATAATATAAAAGGTAATGCTGCAGTTACCCTACATTAGTATTGATTGACCCAGGTTAGGAAATAATATTTGGCCATGGGCTATTTTCTTCCATTTTCATGGCATTGCATGTTTTACTTTATAAAAAATGTTGCTGGACCAAAAAATGAGATGCGTTAGAATAAAATAGAATTGAATTGGGAGGAAAGAGCGGATGGATGGATTGTCGGGATTAATTTTCTTTCTTTCGTTCCTCTCGAAATAAAGTGGTTTCCAGTTTTTCTCCTTATTGTAAAAGCGACTTTTAGGTCAAATTGTATAAAAGATGCCTAGAGCGTCTATTGGCTAAATTTTCATTGTCACACTTTTTGGACTGAATTAAGTTATTTTGGTTTATTCTGATATCTTTAAATTTTTGTGACAATTCGCTTCTTTGTCGTCGTTCTCGTCATTCAAAGTAAACTACATCCATCTCCTCTATGTCCACGTATTAAGCAACTTTTTTACCCAGACCTTGCGTGAATGCAGAGAAAGACGAGGCTGAGATGAGAAATGAGGGATGCGTGTGCTGTTTCTAGATTTGTACAATCTTCGCTATTAGCCGGCTGTTGTCTTTTTCAATCATTCACTTATTTAAAAAATGAAAGCTCCGTTTTAGTCCGTTTTCAATCCAAAAATTATCTAAGGTTGTACTTAAAGCATGTAAGAACGATTTTAGTGCAGGCAAGAAAGTGGAAGTGAAGTCAGTCGGTTGGTTATCGATAATAATAGACACATGATGATAATAATATTTTTTACATTTCTTGTGTGTGAGTGTCCCAAGGGCAGTGTTGCTGCTACCACCTCACGCATTTTAAATGTTGGCCTAGTCCTTGGAAAAAAATTGAAAACTGGTTTTTCATCTTTTCTCTCTCTTCTTTTAAGTATGTAGTATTTGTTCAGGTTGAGAATTTGAGACGTTTCGTTGCTTTGTTGCAGCTTGTTCCACTCAGCCAGCCTCAAAAAGTCTCAATGCTACCTGTTTCGTGATTCAATTGAAACGGCTTGGTTTTTTCACCGGGCCGTGCGTGGTCCATTCCTTTTATACCATAATAATGTAGCTTAACGTGGTGTACGGTAACAACGTAACATGCCATATGCGGAGCAGGAAGCAAAAAACGGAAAAATGGAAGTCGTTTTAATAACGCCTGATTGGATTTTTATGCAATGGAAAATAGGCGACGGTTACTTAATTCAATTCAATTTATTTTCAATTCTATTATACTCTCGAGGAGACCTGGAGAGATTTTTTTTTCTTTCTTACCCTTGACATTGAGTATCTACAAAGATATTTTGAAAAATGCTTCATTCAAATTCAAGGTAAGCATTTTAACCTGTCCTGCTCACTAAATTTTTCTCATTTTTTTTGTTTGTTTGTTGGTGACGATTTTTATCGGCTTGCAATTCGATATGGTCACATATCCTTTGTTGACAGGAAAAAAATGTTAAACGTTGTGTGTGTGCACACTTTTTTCTCCCCTTTTCTCCTCTCCACAGTTTCCACTCAAGTAACAACTAAAAAAAGAAGAATGAGATTTTTTTCTGAAAAAAAAGTTTTTTTTCTCGTAAACTTGTAACAAAAGTATTTTTAATGTGTTTTCCACGACCAAGACCTATCCTGGCGAGCCAGGTCCATTTCGTTCAGATTGAAATTCACTTCTTCTGTGCAGGACTCTTGCTCATCCTGGATGATGAGTTTTAGAATAGAAAAAAATCTGAAGTGATCATAAAAAATGCTGGCTCAATTGCTCAAGCTCATGCCCATTCATAAAACGTGTGCTCTCGGCTAATAACGTTTATTTTCCGAAAATTGTAGACATTCATAGCAGGCCAGCTGATTGCTCGTGATTATGCGGAAAACGCGTATCGTAGTAAAAAAGTCAAAATGTGTGTTCATTTACATTTTAAAGGTTATTTTTACTAGGGAAAATAACTGGGTAAGCGAAAACTAAAAAAAACTCAAATGAAATCGGTCCAACAAGAAAAGGGACACAATGGCAAGAAAAGGATGGAATGGGGCCGGAGATGGAGACTGACGAGGAGAAGAAGACGATAATAAAAAATGAGGAGAAAATTATCCTGGCTTTTGCTTGTGTACGCTTTTGAGGTAGAAAATTGAGTTGAAAATGAGGAGGTTGATAATAGTACGGCGGTTTATTATTTGCGTGCTGGTGGGCAAGCACACACACAAATAAAAAAGGCCAGAAACACCGTGTCCACAAAGAGAAGAGAGAAATTCAGTCGCTCACTCCTTCTCTCACTGGACCTTGTCAAAGAAAAACGACCCTGGACACGACTCCTCCAGCCCTCTCGTATAATCTCAAGTCGCAGACAATGGCTCGTAAAAAGTGGGTTTTCAATTTTCGTGAAAAACATTCTATTTTTCCACCAAAATAAGTTTATGCGTCTTCAGATAATAAATAACTCTTGAGATAAAGTTGCGTCGTTGCTTTGGTCAATCGAGCTGATAATATTGTATTGTGACTGTGGCCGTTTCCCAAGCTTTCATTGTTGACGGTTTTGCAGCCAGCTCGGCCCACTTTTATTGTCCACATGTGCGATCTTAATTATAGAGGTGAAGTGGTGCCGTAGCCAAAATTCACTCTGTATTTTCTCATTGCGGATTTCCATTCATTTAAAAATAATAATTGTTGGGAGACGTGACGGGTTTGACACGAGAAATGCATAATTTTTTTTGAAAGCCTCATGGTTGAGCCAGTGCATTGTTTAAAAGAAAGAAAAGGGTAAAAGCAAAGCAGCACCACCACCTTTAAATCGTCATCTCACGATGATGCGACATTGGAAAAGTGATGGGCCCTGCAAAAGTCCTGTGCTGACTGATGTTAAAACAAGCTCCGCGTACTTGTAAAAAAGGGGGAAATGTTTTAATGAATGAATGAATGAATGAATAAAATGTTGAGTGGCTCAGTGGCTGACTGGGCTGGAGAGTTGAGTGAGTGAGTTGAGCGAAAAGGTATAATTATTTATTACTATGCTGGCTCTCGCAATGAAGGGATTGACGAGACTTCGACTAGGGACACAATGGAAAATGACCGGATTGAAAATAATAATAATCATCGTCATCGTCATCACTGAATCTTCTCGCGCTCAAGTATGTATGAAAGAAATGTATGTTTCGTTTCACAAGTCTGCGTCCACCAGGGAGTTTTTTTTATAGATTTCACAAATAAAAATAAAAGCATTATCAAGCTGACGACTGACTGACTGACGATTACTTACATACGTAGGTACTTCTAAAAGCCTTTCTATTTTTCTCCATTCATTCGGTGCATTTTCGGTAGTTTGGTCTTGTGTCCTATGTCAGCAGTCAGTGTTTCAAGTCAAAAGAAATAATAAAAACCCTTTTTTACCCCGATTGCTGGGAATCTGGAGAGTCATTGCATTGTCAATTCCTTTCCTACATTTAGAAACGATTATCTCTCATTGCCCAATGGGAATCTTTTTTGTTTCAAAAACTCTCTTCCCTGATATGGTGTGAGTGTGTCTGACCAGCAGACATTTTTTTAAACAAAAGGGAATCCAGAGATTTCCATTTATTTTTTAACAGCTACCTGATCACCTATTTATTTAACAGCTCCACGCTGCAACACTATAATCTGTAAACTACGATTCCCTCTTTAACTCCTTTCCCTCATCTCATCCTCCGACACAGGATAAAATAATAGAAAATGTTGAGTTCAACTTCAAGCTGAAGTTGAGCATTGTTTTTTAATGTGAGTCGAAGTAGAACCGAGCCGAGTGTTATTTTAGGACTGTTGTGTCTGTTTCTCTTTTCCAGTTGCGTAATGCTACCTAATGTATTGGATTCCCTCCGAAATTTATATTTGTATACAATACAATACGACTGCTGCAAAGAGAAAACTAAATTTAATGCGATGCAGGCATCGTTAATGACCCTTTTACTCAACTTAGTAAAACGTCTTCCTTTTAAAACTGCTGGATCGGTCCATCTTTAAAAAAAATATTATTACATATACTTTATAGTTTGTATCCATCCATCTACCAGCATTCATTTTGGGGACTACACTAGAGCTCACTTCGCATCTAAAAAACGTTTCATTTTCATTTCATGAATGTTTCCGATCCATATGGCCACAATTCAGAATACAATGGACAAGAGGCAATCTGACCACATTTTCAAAGTCGAGCCGTGTTAAAAAATGAAAAAAAGGCTTTCATGATCATCATCGTGATAATGCAAGACGGGGAAACTGTGGAGGCAGAAAAGTCAAGGGGACTCAAAATTCGTCTTTTTTGGCTTTTAGAGTGCATGTAAAAAAAGCGAAGTGAAAGAGAAACCGAGAAGGAATAAAACATCATTTTTCATTGACGATGGTCAGAAAAGGATTTGCTCTTCGTGGTCAGCTCGAGTGAATAGCAAGATAAAATAAGAAGAGTTAAAAATGTTGAGTTGAGAAAGGGGTGGGTTTTCTGACCTTCTCGTTTGAAATCCGCAATCCTTGTTCAGATTTGATTTGATTCGATTGGATTGCATGACGAAAGTCGATGGGAAAATTTTCGACTGGAAAATGCCATATGGCTTATCTTGGTCAGGATCAGATGATGCAATGTAAATGTAAGCTTATGTAGCTTAGGGAAGCTCAACTTCACTTCTTGTACAAAGTGAGGGCCAAGGAAATGGAAAAGGTCAGTTTCTTCTTAATAGCGGAACAAAAGGCTTTAATTTATTTTTTTATAGAAAAAAAAGACTGATGCTGTGATGTGATGTAGCGCCTGAAGGAATTGCTTGCATGCGAGAGTAAAAATTGAAAGTGGAAAGGAAATAAAAAATGTGGCTGCTTAAACTTTTCCTTTCGTTATTATTATATTATTACCATTATCATTATCATTGATTTCCTTGTTGCCACAGTTATCATTTCATTGCTTTAAATCCTTCTCCATCCACCTTGCTGACTTGAGGAAATGTTAGAGTGTCGGGTCGCGAGATAAAAATAGACACGAACGAAAGGGACGAACGTGATTGGAATTTTAAAGGGGACCCTTCATTTCTCTACTGACTCTCTCATCTCGTCTGCTCTTCACTTCATTGTGCGTAGGTCAGGTCCACTCTCATTTTTATTTTTAACGATCCTTATAAAAAAGAGAAGAAAAGAGAATAATATGACAAATCCTACCCATTTACAAAAAAGGCAAAGATCAACTTGTCCAATTCCATTAGGGCCAAACAATGTCCATTTTTTAAGATAACAAAATTCTGGTTTACCTTGACAATGAAGCAAGGTCCATTTGTATCTGCCCAGTTCAAAACTCTAACCACGATGCGATGCGATGGTCAATGACGAAAACGACTTCGACTTTAACCGGAGTCTCTGCACTGTTTTCCGTGTACCGTCCATGTTTTTGTGTGCTTTTTTAAGACGATGAAAAGGAAGGGCTCACGTCATCCGGATCATCACTGTGGAAAAAGTAAAACTTGTCTGACAGCATTTTTAAGATGTGAAGGGTCCATACAAGTCCAGAACTGAGGGTCCACGCAATCCTCACAAAAAGGACTCATAAAGTGATTACATTGTTTGCGATGCCAGCGGCTATGACGATAATTGAGGATGACGATGATACGAGCATGATGATGAGCATTGTCAAGTCTAAGGAAGGAACGAAAGGGAAAATGAAGGTCAGCCAGCAGCCAGCAGCGGTCCACTCACGTCACTGAGTGAGTGAGTAAAAACGAGGATTGAAATTGAAAACTAAAAAGGCAAGATGGACTCTGGACGGACCTTTGAATAGTGTTTGAAACCACATTTGGTGTAAGCAGAGGATTCACGCTTTAATTCTCAGAGTGAGAGTCGAATATTTAAAATGGGCAATGTTAATGGAGGATCGGTAGTAAAAACCCTTTTTCAATAATAATAACAACAACGAAAATAAAAAAGTTTCCTTATTTGGCTAGCCAAAGTTAGAATCAATGACTGGATGGATTGTATTTGAAAGCAATACGTATATATCTGCTTGATGTAGCTGTGGACTTTCCAAAACATGATACGCTTTAAAAAGTGCTTCAAGTTGAAAACTGAAAGAGCATAAAAAACGTGTTTTCTCAACAATGCAACCTTTGGGGTTGATCATGGTCCGTCCAGCTGGATACTGGATACTACTCACTCGTTTCCTTTCCTTTTTTCTTTCTCTTAAATACTTTGGACGAATTGTTACAATAAAAAAATGAAATGGGGAATTTTCTAAAGTGGAAACTAAAAAAAGTCCAGGGAACGGTTCTTAAAAAACATGTGTGATGTGAATGTGATGTGATGAGATGATTCTTCTCACATGCTCCACTTTTTAATGGTACATATTTCAAGCAATAAAAATACCATGCATTGATGTACTTAGGATAAAAAACGGTCAATTTTTTACAAAAAGCGTTAAACAGGAAGAGTGAATAGAAGTAGAAATAAAATAAAATAAAAAAGTTTCAAGGTTGACCAACTTAATAAATAAGAAGAAAGGCATCGTAGGATAGGATAAAAAAGGTAAATTTGGATCGGCACGAATCTTTCATTTTGTGCAGTGGATAATAATTTTTTTTATAAAAAAAGCGTTGCGAGTTGGGATAGGGAAGTTTGTACGTAACAAGTGAATATTGCATTGTAAGGAAGGACGTATTTATTTTGTTGGACGTGGTCATTTTTTAAGATTAGGATTGCTTCAGGTTATATAAGTAAGGACGATTACGATTACGCAAAGGAAAATTGTCCCTTTCTCAATTCTCATTCCTCATGATCACATCAAATTGACGATTGTTGAAAAAAAGTTGGAGTAAAAAAGCAGGCATCAGAATTGAAGAAGTGAGTTATTTTGTGTCGGACTGCACAATAACGGGCTATTATGACATTTTATTATTTTGAGTAAAGTGAGTGGATGAAGAAGCGGATGAAGATGAAGAAGTAGAGAAAAAAGGTCGGCATCACACGACGGATGGGGATTAAGAAGGACGCATTTCTTTCTTCGTATTTATGTAATACTTAATAAGTGCATAGGGAAAAAACAGAAATTTTGTGGCCGATATTTTTTCCCTCTCTATTTTTGGTGTGTTCAGACTCTTACTTAAATATGTTATGTTATCGTCATCGTTATTCCTCAGTCAGTTGCAACATGAGCTTTTTTTCAACAGTATTTTCACACAAAACAAAAAATAAAATACACACACAACTGGTGTAATTTAATCTTGTAAAAACGGTCATTTACCATTACCCAAGTAATATAAATTTCGCTTTGGTTATTTTTGTAAAAAAAAAAAGAATGAATGAAAAAAATGGACGGTGCTTTACTTCACTCGACTCGTCTATGTTAACGGTATTAATAAATACTGGCGTATGTACAAGCCAGCAAGATTTTTATCCGCTGAGAAAAGAGACTGGGATATTATTTAAGTGCAAAGTAAATAAAGGCAGGGCAGAGACAAGGGAAAAGGAAGACAAAATTGTTATGGTCGTTTGTCCCATTTTTTACAACTTGTCGGCAAAATTAGCCTTCCAATCAGGCGACCATAAATAAATGGTCACAAGGCACAGTCTTGCTCATTTAAGATAACCGATGAAAGCTGAAGATGATCATGATTATGATGATGTGGCCGAGGTTATTAAAGGGACTGCAACCGCCTTTGTCTTCTTGTCGGGCGTCGGCGTCATTTTTTATTTGATGAGTGCAGTTGAGTGAGGGAGTGATGACGGAGACGGTGGCTAGCAGAAGTGAGGTGAATTTCGGGTTCTAGCAAAACCTCACTTCTGTAACATAACATAAGCTAGGCTAGACTAAATTGCTTTGAAGCGGAAGCGCAAGAAGAGAGCGGAATGCGAGTTGAACAAGACTGACCTGAATTTAAGTAATCCAAGGTCATTAGTGTGAAGAAATGTGGTATTTAAATAAACTGTGTCAAGAGATCACATCGACGTGACACGACACGGACACTTGTCCAGATCCAGACAAAATGTTTCCAATACAAATAAATCCCAGAGAATTCGGAATAAAAAATCGTTCCTTTTTATTCACTCCGTTCTCCGTGAATGGCTGAGAATGAGAGATTTGGGCAAACAAGTTATCTCAGTTTGCTTTTAGTAATGTATTATAATGTAATGTTGTTGACATTCGGATTTCTCATGTATTTTGTGGCGGAAACCCGCGAGAAACGTGAAAATTGGCCGATTCCAGGGATTCTCCAGAAAAGAAACGATCATGTTTTGTATAATATTTATAATAATATCGCATTAGCTTATCTTATCTAATCTGATGTTATGTTATGGACGACATTTTGTGAAAATCTTTTTTTACTCGGAGCAGCAACAAGACATTTGATTTGAACGTGGTCGGTCACAAAACAAAACCAGGGAAAAAGATAATCGGCTCACATCCCATATTTATCACCACTTTAAAAAAAAGAATGAAATGCCTTATTAGTATTATTATTATTTTGTACTTTGTATCCACACACCCAACTTTAAGCTGAAACATTTCATCTCCCTCGCCATTTCCCACCATCTTCGTTACTCAAGACTAAAAGTCACTTTCTTCATGCCTCCCTCACAAAATGAAATGAGAGAAAATATGGCACTAGTACTAACTTTACTACTGTTAAACAACTTTAAGCCAGATGATTGTCCCAAAGTGGCTTGTAATAATGTCCACAGTTGAAAAAAATGTGAGAAATATGTTTTTTTTTCTTCTGGGGATGAATGAGGACAACGACGATGATGGTGGCGTTTGGTGATCATTGTCTTCATTTTCATCTTCGTCTTGATGGTCGCAGAGAAATTTCATCGGGAAAAAATAAAGCATTGGACGGTTTCGCTCTGCTCACTGCCTGATGCTACTATTTCTATCTTTTGGCAAGCTCTCATATTAAATCTGCAACAATAGAACATACATAGTGGTAGTTAATAGCGAGATATTATTTTGTTGTTGAAATATCGCATTGTTCTTAACTCTAGTATGTCACGTAATAAACTTTCCGAACGAATCTCACTTGTGCATTGCTCTAGTACTTTGCCATTGCCACACAGAGTGAGGAGTGACACTCTGACTGTGAGTCAGAAGACGAGGACAAAGAGAGGAAAATGTGATATTTTTGGATACTTAGTTGTGAACAGTGCGAGAGTGTGGCGAACTGACTTTTTGTACATACATCACATAATAATAATAAAAATAAAATATTGTGTGTGTATGTATGTACCCACAAGTCCATTAGTGAGCTACTACAATTTAACTGCTACTATTGCCAGTGAATGTTTCTGAGACACGGCCCACCACAAAAATGACGACAAACAAGAACGGAACTCGGTAAAGTTTTCTCTGTGTCCTCTCCTCGTCTTCTCACAATTATTATTGCCCACAATGATCATGATGACTGTATGACGAAGAGGCCAAATGTCCATTAGTACTTTATTTTATATTATCATCATCATCTCAGTCAGCTTCTCTGCTCTTCCTTCGCCTTCCTCTCTCAAAAAGTCTCTGCTCTGCCACTCTGCCAGCCATCCGTTTCTCTTTCTCTTCCTCTGCTTTCAGAATGGCCACAGTCGGAGCTTCGAAGTTCGAACCTCTTCTCTTGAGGGAAGACGGAAAAATGATTTTGGCACAGTTCCCATGGCTCCGTCGTCATCATCACGATCTAAACTAGTCAAGTGAAGCAGCTTCTTCTTGCTCAAGCTAAAGCTTGGCTTCCACTTTTCTTAATGTGCCTTTCCTTCGTTTCGTTTCATTGTGTTTTCTGTCCTGCCTTGTATCAAGTTGGCTTTGAAAAAATGAATAAAATCATGTTTCAATGTATGTATGTATGTATTTATGTGGAGTAGTGGAGGCTTCTCTAGTATCAGCGGTGGTGGTGCAGAAAAAAACGCTGCATATCTTGGAGGAAACATATGACGATGATGACATTAAGTCACTCGTTTCCTCCTTTCTTTCTTCCTTATAAAAATTACACACAACATCTCGAAAAGAAATATTCCATTTTTTTTCTCTCTCTTCTCTTCTCGAAACAGATAAAAAACACATTGTTTCTTTTTTCATTTTATTTCTTCGACATGGTCGCCTCTGCTCATCCTCTCGCCTCGCCACTTTCGGTCGCTAATATTTTCTCCTGTAAATACATAAGCAGAAGCAGCGAGTAAGCGAGCGACCACACGAGGATTGATGGAAATGAATAAAGTGACTCTGAAGAAATACATACATAAAGCTAACCTTGTGCCTTGTGCTCCACTCGACTCATCATCATCCCATCTCATTTCCGTCTCCATATTATTTTTGAAATCCAGCAGGAGTGGCTTCTCGATAATAACGGGGAAATAAAATGATTTTTATTTTTATGATTGGAAAACGTCAAGCCCGAAACGCATTACGCCATAACATAGTAGAGGCAGAGCCACAGTGACAAAGTTTCGAGAAAGAAAATGCTAATTGCGAGAATCGTTAACGGGAGAGGAGGCAGGCAGGAAGGAAGGACCATTGCCAAGAAAACAGATGCACATGTAGCAGCAGCAGCGGAGACACTCTCACACCGATTTATTCACCTGATGGGCTCAACAAGAGAGATGCTTTCGAAGAAACAAGACAAAATTTCTTTTTTGGTCACTGCCTCAAAAATCCGGGGGTCACCGTGAACATGGATGTATATGAACATGTGCATGTGGATGTGTGAGCATTTATTTGCTGCATGTGACAAAAATCGTAAAAAACGGCGACAAAGTGAAAAAGGACAATTCAATTCAATGCCAATACTCTCGACAATACAAACACACAGAGTGCATCTTGCATTGCTTCCCCAATTCCCCATCTTTTGTTTACTCTCATTTCCGCACATCTTTTGTTTTCTTCAAAAACGCAGATTTTTCATCAACATTTTTACCACTTGTTTTCTGTCGCGAGATTTTTAAATTAGAGAAACAAGTTTTTTTTACAAAAAAAAGTGATGCAAAACGAATTTCCTTGCTCTTTCTTTGAAATCACTGAAATCAAGCGGAATGAGCTGACTATTTAGTAGATGGTAAGAGAGAGAGAGGAAAGGGATTTTGTGAGGAAAAAGCATAGAAAAGTTCTAAATTTAGAGATTGAGTAATCCTCGTGGGTCTCCCTTTTCCCGTTTTTATGAACCAAGTCGGTCCATCGTCACCGTCCGTTCTGGTCCGTTCGTTGTTTCTTGTTGATGCTGATGTAAGTCTGTGTGAGGCTGGTGGCGGATCGAGGTGATTTCACTTCACTTAAATAAGACGAAAAAAGTGAGCCAGTGCAAAATGGTTGATCGGGGAGACACACGAGAAATATAGAGAGGACATGCATCTTTTTTCGCTGATGGTCTGCTGCCTGCTTCACTCTGAAGGAAAAAGTGCAGCAAAAGTTAAATGTTAAAGTGGGCTGACTTGAGAGTTTGAGTGGATGAGCGAGCGGAAAGCCATTAAGTAATTTTTTTACGACTCTCAAATACATTTTGAAAGTTATGTATTTTTCTCAACACAAGATGCCATTTTCTTCCGTTCCTTTTCTTTCTTTCTAAAAAAAGCAATAATCGGTCGTGGCAACGGCGATACGATGGCGATGGGATCGCGACGATCATGATGATGGCATTTAAAGTGTGTGCGCGTACTCTGTGCACTTATTCGATGTGCACACGCGGAGGACGACAACAACAAGAAGAAGAAGAAACTATGTTTCATTTTCGGTCTATCTTCTCGTCGTTTTATGCCCGCTTTTTTATTTCCATTTTTTGTCGCTTGACTTGTTTATGGGAAATGAGTAGGAGGAGAAGAGAAGAGAGAAAAAAATCTTCTTGGACAAAAATATTACGAGTTGCTTTCCGCTCCGTTCCTCCCTTCCTCCTAAACCTCCACACGTCTGTCTATACAGAGAAGAAACGTCTCCTTATCATTCCTTGGAATGGAATAAATGCACTGTAGCTCAAAACTGCATAGTAATCATCATCATCGTCATCATCATCAGAAGCAGCAACATCGTCGCAGTCTTCGTGTTAGTGGGATCATTTTAAAAATAAGTGGTAATTTTGCTTCTCGAACATACATTGTTTTGTCTCTACTTTGCTGCTTCGTTCCTTTCCACTTCCACCAACGTTTTTTTCTACCCGGGCAGGGCAGAGAAAATCCGGACAATTTGTTTTCTACTGTCCACAAATATAATCAGTCTATTTCCCGTTTCGAAACTGGCCTCTCTAATCGCAATCTAATGTAATGTATTGTAATGCAACTCTCGAACACAGAGCACAGCACAGTTTCATCACATGAAAATGCAATGTCTTTGCTGCTGCTGCACTTGGAGCATTTCCCATGAAAAAGTTTTCCGATATTTACAATGTTGATGCTTGAGACAAGAAAATGTGGAGTGTTTATTAGTGTCTCTGCTCGAGAGTTCTCGACGACCTCAGCTGAAAGTTGAAGAGAAAGGAAACTATGGTAACCTTGTCTTTTCCTTCCCACAAGAAAATGTATTAGAAAAAAAGTCTGACTCGGTGACTTTTAGCCGACGACGGCATTACGTCTTCCCTTATTATCATCCGGGGACATTGGGACATTGCGTATGGTAGAAAACCACTCATAAAAAGGGGACTGAGGTCACGGCGTGACCTCTACGAGTGTCATGTATAATAGCACACTGAGGCACAATGTATGCTGATGCTGAGAAAAATGGGAATCAGTTGATGGGAGTGAGTGAAAAAGAAATTTTTCTCTTTTCTTGGCATCAAACTTCTTTCTTTGTGCTGTGCTTAGATGAGGGGTTTTCGTGACGGTGTCATGGTCCAGTGGTCAGTTGATAGGTTTTTGCCTTTTCTCTTTTCCCCTTGTGTCGTGTAACTACACGTAGATGAGAGTGGGAGCCGCGTCGTCAAAGTGAGACAAGACAAGGAGGAAGTCATCAAGTAATTGCTCGCTTCTTCAACAAACTCAACTGGCGCAAATGCATGGGCTTGGCTCTTTTATTCTCTGGCTTCCATGCATTTTCAAAATAGGAATTCAATGAGCACACAAAACCGGATGTGCCAATAACAAAAAAGAGATTACAATTGAATCGCCTCCTGGTCTTCGTCTTAAGTCAAAGTCAAGTCATCAAGTCAAGACTCGAGACAAGACGGAGTGCGATGCGGTGCGATAGAAAAAGTCGGGAAAATAGAATAAAATGAAATTGTACCGTTTCTAATGAAAAGCCTTTTTATTCTTCAAATTTTGTGAGCGAGTTGTGGGAGGCGGGCGAAGGCCTGCTGCAAGAGGAAATGAAGGGAAGAAAGACGGAGAAAATCTCCTTTTTTACTTGGCTCGCTACGGAGACGAAGAAAGAGGAAAAATGAAATTGCATTTTATTATTATTAGCATAATAGGATTTTGACGATGATGACGATGCAATTATGATTATTATGTCATAATGTCCAGCCCTGCCCGACGAGAGAGTAAATAGGAAGATGAAAGGAGAGGAAATGGCCATAAGTGGACCAGAAATTAGGAAAATGGATTGTACAGAGCAGAGGAGAGGAGACGACGCTTCTTCGAGTGAAATGGCGAAGTGAAGGAAAAGCGCGGAGCGTAGCAAAAAGGCAAAGTAAAAACTGAAACTGAAAGAGGAGGTAGATCGAGAGGCTGGGACGATAAAATGTAATATTTCTTGGGCAACGGTGCATGGAAAATGAGCGGTGGTGCAGCAGTGCGTACAAGCTAGACACAAAGAAAAGGCTACTTTTTACTAGATAGATTCAAGATGCTCCCACACAGTCGTTTCCCAAGACTTGGCTGTGAGCAACTGAGAGCAGGATAATGGGATTCCGTATTAATACAAGACAAGGGAAAATTATCATTTCGCTGTCCTAAGGTGTCCTCTGCTCTGAGACAACGGGAAATGATCAAGATCACGAATCATCACAATGATCGCCCTCACTGAGCATCACAATCAAATAATAATGGAGAATTGGCGAGTGAGCAGGCAAACAACAAAATCTCTCAGTGTGTCCAGCTGTGACCGCAATTGGCTCAATCGACAAAGAGGACGAAGAGTGTAAAGAGCTGTAAAGAGAATAATAATGATACAATAATCATGCAAAGCTTTTTATTCTCATTGTCATTGTACGACAGGCAGCAGCACCCACGAAAATAAAAAATGGTAACAGTAAGAACGCAGCAGAAGCACCGGATATACAAATAAGGTACATTAGTACATTACCTGCTTACATGCAGGGGTCAGTTTTCATATTGCATGTGTCTGTGCGTAGCGTGCGAAGAAATAAAAATAAGTGAATTATGATTATCGTCCATCATCATTACTCACCAGAGATACAACAAAAAAGACAGTAATAATGTAATGTAATTGCAACTAACCAACGCCCTAAATATTGACATGAGAGAGGGGTACGCTCACAAAGAAGAATAAAAAGATTACCTGTGTCCACCAACCAACAACGCAACAACGTCCAATTTTTATTTCACTGGGGTAATCTGCTAACACTAACAACAAGACAATGCCATTGACTTTCGCTTATTTTTTTATTACTTACCTATCCTAAAACAGGACTTTAATTTTCATGAAAAACTGTAATTGCTTTTATGTACATAATTCCATCTAACGGACTTCTGATTATGCAGTGAGAGTTGAAGTTAGAAAATTGAAAAAAAGAGCTTGAGACGAGCAAGTTTGACAGCGAGTTCCGGGAGAAAAAAAACGAGTAGAGACACTGCCCGTCTCTGCTTCAGTCTTGCTTTTTGCCATTCATGGGAAAAGCTAGAAAATGTTGGAATAATAATCATGGCAGGAGGAACGAGTCTGAAAATAATAACAAGTGTGGCAACAAAGTTTTGACAGACAGAACAGAAAACACAACAATGTCATCATTATCTGTTGACTCTCCAACTCGCTCCTAGATTTTTGAAAAGTTATCATTAAAAAGAAGGCTCCTTCAATTTCTCTTGCCATTTTCTATTTTTTCTTCTTCTTCAAGCAGATGTAATTTTTACAGTGAAACCAAAAAAAGCCTTGGTTTTTTGGTCGGTCATGCTCCTGCTCTTCCCATCGTTTGTATTTACCTACCTACATGTCGACTATGTCGTCTTTAATGACGATGATGAGACAAAAATTGTTCTGGTCATTGGCTAGAGACACGGAGAAATGCGTGGATTTATTAGTGTGTTTAATTGAGCCGATACATCCGTCGTTGAGATGAAACAAAATTGTTATTTACTCACACAAGTTTACAGTTGAGTAGAGTAGAGCAGAGCAGGCTGGTGGGACGACGATGAAAAAAATCTTCCATTTGCTTCCTTGCTTGATCACTCATGGCTATGATTAGAAGACAGAATAGAAACGGGAAATAAATGGGATTGTAAAGTTAAAGAGGAGAGCGAGAGGTATGTGAATGTATTTATGTAAATAGTAGTGGAGCAGCGGACAACGCCTATTCCCTAAAGGGCAAGTCACGAGACGAAGAAAAAGTTTTTCACAGTCGCAAGTGGAGTGGTAAAGCGGAGGCTTTCCCGAATTAAAGTCGTGCCAGGCGAAAAAACTGAGAAAGAAGACAATGGAATGAAGCGAGTTGCTTGTTTCTTGCTCTCTGAGTGACTGACTGATGTCGTGCTTCATTCTTTATGCCTAATTTCACTTGACCAACTTGGTCAGAGCTAAATACAGGGACTATGGACATGAACACGATTATCTTTATAGGGAGCTGCGGATACAAGTGCAAAAAGTAAAGTTTTCTTTAAATACTTGTCAAGAGATGTGATTTGAATTGGATTTTAAAGAAAAGATAAATAACTATCGTTGTAGCGTTATCGTTCATCATCAGTGTATCAATTTTCTTGCTTAAGAAAGATGATGTTAAGAAAGATAAGATCGTTTTAATAATGCAAGCCTGATAAATCAAAGCTCTTGTCTTGAGTTAAATTGAACCGGATGAGAAAAGTTTTGTTCGGAAAGCGATGATTAGTGTTTCAGTTTCATTTTTCGTATTGTCCGTCCGTCCATCCGCATCTGTCCAGCTGTCCATTCTTTTTCATTGAGCGTCTCTTTTATTCTACTTATTAATAACTTGATCGTTTCAGTGTCGGTCGGTCAAAGAAAAAAAGTCTTTTGCTGCTACTGATTAGAAACATGAGCGACGCTGCACGATCTCACTCAGTCACTCAACCCAAGTCAACTCGACTATTTATTAATTGGAAGGGAAAAACATTTTCAAAAATGAAATAAAAGATTTTCATTTTTTCAAATGTCCTCGTTCCTTCTGCTGGTTGTAATTTTTTTGCGTCGTGCTCTTGTCACGCGTCAGCAGAAAGAGAACGTCCCATTATTTAAAATGTATTCTCATTTTTATGAAGATGAGATGACGAATGAGCGGATGAATGCACGCGTGCAACAAGAGTTGAGTTTCAGTTAACTCAGACACGTTTCTCGTTTTGTCTCACTTGACCGCCTCCGTTCGTCCGAGCATGTTGGCATTCTCAAGAAATGCTAATTAAATTACACTGATCGATTTCAAAACCGTAAAATAAAATAATTTGCAGGTCCGGTCCTTGGTCCTTCCTCGGAAGAAAATCACTTTGCTATAATATGCAAAGTGCACCTTTTTAATCTAATCATAATAAACTAAGTAAGTGTAAAGTAATTTCTCTTGTTGAGTGAGCCAAGTGAGAGTTTGCCGACGCCGCCGCCCCTCGTCTCCCGCTGTTGCAGTGACTCTCAAAGGCGAAATCTCACCTTAGTACAAAATCAGAAGAATCATAATCGATCTTTCATTTCATTCACACACACATTATCACCGAACAAACTCTTTTGACGGTCGATAATTTTTTATTACTCGTAAAAAGTATAAATTTGTTCTTATAATATAATAATTATGAATATGATATGATCAATATGATTATGATGATAATGTATTAGAAAGCCTGGCGAATCGCATTACAGCGCCTGTTTTATTATCGCGAGCTAAACAAAGCCGAGCCGTAGCTAAGACTGATACTGATTTGATAGTTTTTGGCAGTGTAGTAGAATCTAGCTGTGTCTGACTGAGCCTGGGTGAACCAAACATTAAAAATGAAAGGATGGAAAATAAATGTCAGAGTTGATTCATTTTATTTCGTTTGTGAGGAAAAGAAAGGAGTAAATTGTAATTACTTTAGTTAAACTGCAACTTACAACCTTTTTTCTTTTATGTTATGTCTTCATGCTTGCTCTTTGCTCGTGGCTCTAATTCATCGCATGGTCCATCTCCATATTTCGTCTCGTCTCGGTCGCCTCGTCCTTCCTCCAAAACACCCAATGCACAATATCATAAATACTATTTATAAGGAGTAGCAGAAGTAAATGGGGATTTCAAGATTGCTTTTGATTTTCATTTTAGTGTCTTCTTCTTCCTTCGTCACTTTTTTTAAAAATAGCCAAAGAGAAAAGTGATTCTCTCCTCTCTCCTTTGGTCTGCTTCTCAAAAACCGTTTCTGAAGGAGACTACTCAAGAAAACTGAACTCGGTTCAGATTTTTTCTTTTTCTTTTGGCATTGGTCGTCTTTTGGTAAGGTTACCTATGCTATGTTGCGCAAAACGGTTCAGTTCATCGGATGATATAACGATGTGATGATGAAAAAGTCTCCGAGTGGCTATCAGGTAACGATGCATCACATCACATTTGCATTAGATCGCAGAGCTAGAGACAAGTGTAGGTCGTCACCAGTCAGAGTCACCAGTAGTGAGTGGATTGGATGCATCATAAAAATCAGCAAATTTTTCTCACTCGGATCATAAAAGCGAACTGTAATGATTTCGGAATCTTCGCAATGATTTCGTGAACGTAGGTAGTAGTTGGTTTGGTAGTTTGGAAGGAGGCAGGCAGCAAGGTGTTCTTGAGAGAGTTGTGTAGGCCGACGACGACGACATGGCATTTTGAAAAGCAAAGTTTTGTAGAAGTATTAGCGGAGAAAAAAGGTGACCAAAGGGAATTCACAAACTTTGTTTCTTCTGCTCGCTAATGATGTCTAAAACTGTAAAATAAAAATGTCTCCCCTGCCTGCGCATAAAATGGAATGAGTGAAAGAAGTGAAGCTTCTCCTGACTATAAAAACGCTCACTTACTTAACTCACGCTACATATTATCTATATTATTTTTTTCGGCCAACTTTGTCCCAAAAATAAATTTCTTGGCAGCGGACCGACATTTTCGCTTGTGTCCGCGTCCGCTCCGTTCCACTACTCGATACTCCTCTTCTTTAAAAAGCTGTTTATCTCTTGTCTTGTCTGCCCGGTCATCATCGTTTCTAATTCTAATACTCACTTAAATTCGTTTCGTTTGAGTACTTACTAGTTGCTAAATACTCAAAGCAGTTTTTTACCAACAGTCGTCATTATTTCATTTCATTCAGCTCATCTGACGTGTCTTTCTCAGACCTCCTCCTCCTTTCCAATTTTACATTTTAAAAAATGACTTCACCACCATAAAACCATACAAAGTTCAACTCATCCTCGCTCTCATTCTCAATGGTCTGGTCTGGTCAGAGGGAAAAAAATCTTTGTCTATTTATGTCGCTCCTTTTTCCTGTCTCTCCTCCGAGAAAATTTCTCTCGGACGGAAATCCGATATTTCTTCTGAGCCAAGTTAAAACTAAGCGAGTTGAGATAAGATGACTCAATAACTTAAAAGCCAACAGCCAACAGCCAAAGGAACGCGTTCAGAGGGAAGAGAAAAGAGAATCTTTGATGATCGCGATATCTTTTCGTCATGATTGCCATCATGTGTTCACTCACTGCACTGCACCGACGTTACTTGCACGCAGATAAAAAACAACATGAGGAAACAGACATAGTGAGAGGGAGTTTGTAAAAAATATATCATGGACACAAAAAAATGACGATGGTCCATGTGTGTGCACACACACAAACAGATAATGATAAGTAGAAAGCAGAGTTAAAAAAGACGACGACTGCGGCTGCTGCCTGCTCACCATCATCATGATGATGATCGTCGTCAACTTCTTTTCCAAGATTTACCATTAGCAGCGATCCGGGAGAATGCGTCTCCTCCTTCATCCTCATCGTCATGATCATTAAGTAGATGTGGAAGAAACAAAGTTGGAAAACAAGAGGAGAAGAAGCGTAAAAGAGTCGCGGCGAAGAATTAAAAAAGTGTTTCCAAGTGCATTGGAAATGCAAGGCTTTCAACTTGAACTGAAAGAAGTCAACCCTTTTCCTTTAAAAAATAGACTCGCTTACTGAAATAGCCTCACTCAGTGCACAAAAGTGACAGATAAAATGAATGTACACACGCACACACTCACAGACTGCCACATTCACATCCACCTCCTTGTCTAAGAAAGAAAGAGCCCGAAAAAAGACAAGAATCTCTGCTCTGCTCCTACTAAATTAAATAGCTGCATCTTTCGATATCCGGAGGAAGATGAAGCAGAGTAAAAAGTGAGAGACAAGAAAGAAAGACGCATCTTCTTTCGAAGACCATCGGCTCATCGCCAGGGCATGGAAACCATCTTTGTACAATATGCATAATAAAGAGAGACAATGAATGATATGTTTCCCATTATTAGTGCGACGTAGGCGGGTTATTTCTTTTCTCTCTCCAAAATGAACAATCTTTTCTCGGGGAAATCTTAAATAAAAAATGGTGGTGTGGTGGTAGTGGCGGATACCCATTAAAAACAAGCGAATCATTTTATTCACAAAAGTTGCAGTTGTGTCTCTCGAGCGATTTTTTTCAACAGCGAGACGACATGTGTGTAGGTAATAAGTAAGGAAAAGCTGCACAGTTGGAGTTTAATATTTTATTTATTTATTTGTATGTGATGTGATGGGTTTGTGCGTGCGAGACTCGTTCACATTACGTAACACATTACTATTACGCATCTTTTTTCGAGTCTTGCTGGTTGGTTATCGCCTTGCTTCATTTCATCACTTATCGTGTTGTGTGTGAAGCAAAAGCAGAGACGAGCTCGTTTCTCTTGACATTGGCATTGCATTTTTATTTGCATTCTGCCCGGCCTCCTTTTGCTTTGTGCAGGAGGCAATGCATTCCATCCAACTCTCGTAGTCAGCCAACTACAAGACATGCGTCTCATCTCATCTCCACTTTGCTTTACGCATTTTGTACGATTCCCAAGTTTTTGCTAAAAAACTTTTTTTTCGTCGTTTCCCTCACACATTGTTTCATGTTTCGCTCGCTTTCATTTTTCCTCTCCTAAAATTACTCTGATTTGTCTCGCTGCTTTAAATTCTCATTCACTCACTCAGAAGCTGCACAATCCCAAATTTTTCAATTGGACTCTCAAATCTCGAGAAAAAAAGAACGTTTTTGCATTTCACTCATTCTGCGCAAATGAGATGAGCTCGGAGTGAGTTGAGTTTGGAGCTGATTGCCCAAACGGAAATGAAAGTAAGCGGAACTGAAAAAAACGAGTCTCGCTCACATTGAGTTGAGAGTTGAGAGAGAAGCGATTTCTCTGCACCAGCACTCTATTACGCAACATTGTATTTTATATGTATACATAACTAACTAACCAACAACTAACGAGCCACTGAAAAATGCATGGTGCTGTATGCAATGTACTGGAGCAAGATAGCAGAAAAAAAGTCTCAAGAGTTGAGTGATATTTTTAAGCCTCCAGTTTCCAAGTCAGAGAGTTTACGTAGAACAGTAGCCAATGTAAAGTGAGACTCATCGAAGGAGATTTTTTTCTTTGGAGAGAGAAAAAAAATGAAAGAGAGAAAAGAAACGGAAGCCCAGCCAAACTGAGTGCGAGGGCTATTTATGTCTCGATTCTCCTTTTTCCCTCCACGGAATCCTTCCACTTTGCAAAACTCGAAACGCATGCACTGCACTCCCTCCCAATCCCAACGTACACCTCCACCTCCATCCAGTTTTCGAAAAGTTAAAATGTTTCATTTTTTTCTCTCTCTCCACTTGTCCCAATCCCAGTGCCCATGAAGATGTAGATGAAAATGAAGCGATCAGTTGAGTCTTTGAGTAGTCAGAAGAATTCTCTGGTACTGGCTCTGGCAGTCTCCACGTGTTCTTATTAGGCCCACGTCCAAGAAAACCAGAAGCAGAAGAAGAGAAATAAAAAAGAAAAGACGCTGCTTCTTCTCCTTGCACTTGCTCTCTTTTACTCTTTCCTTGTCTTATGCATAAAAAAGTCTGGAGAAAAAAAATATATTATGTGTACGGTGCGATGATAACCATGATGATGATGATGGCGATGCGATGGTGTTGGTGATCCTGTTCGAAAAAAATGCATTTTTTCTCTCTCTTTCCACTTCCTCTGCTACTCGGAGAAGTCGGTCTATTCCTGTACTTACTGGCTCTATCTTTTGCTTCGCTCTCCTCTCGCCACTTGGCATGGCACACCAAAAAGTGAGAGAGAGACACGCACAAACAGAGAATGCGCCCGCTCCACCGTAATGTGCGTAAGTAACGAAAATGGTTTTTGGGACGACTCGGTTGAAAAAAAATGTAAATGATGATGGTGATGGTAGCCGTGATCTTGATATTATGCAAAATGAGAATTCAAGAGCACACACACACACACGAGAAAAGATGAAGATGGTGTCGTTTCGTTTCGAGCTTGGAGGAAAAACAAAGTGAAAAAAGTGCGTGTGTGCGTTTTCTTAGCTTACTGAACTTGGAAAGTTACAATGTGTACACTTGTGTGCATCCAGCTTTACTCTAGATACTCAACTCGCTCATTTGAATATTATCAAAATACCTACATGATTACATAAGTCGCGTCGTCCTTTCAAAACTTTTTCGCTAGCGAAGAAATTTTCTGGGGAGGAAATTGAAATGCAATCACGCAGCAAGAGCAAAAATAAGAGAAAAAAGAAACATCTCACGTATTTCACTTGAGTTCACTTCACTACTTAAACAAGCGGGATGCATGTGGCTGCATAAACACGGGGAAATAATTAAGTCGCCCTACTCTAATATGCAAATCGTGCTCTAAAAAAACTATCGTAAAAAACTCTTTAGAATACAATGCATTGAAAAATGTTGGACTGACTGGAGAATCCATAGCCGTAATGTGGTTGAAGTTAATTAACTATTCATGATTATTTCTATTTGTATTTTTTCAGGTAAGTCTAAGCTACCTAAGCGAGAATCAATCAATACAATGACAATGTCGCTTCTGGAGAAAAGCGTTTTGGTGGACACGACGATGCTAATTAATGGAAACGAATGTGGTAACATTACATGATTTTCAATTTCGAAAACTCTTTTCTTCTGCTGTCACAGAAAATGATTGGAGTTGCGAAGCAACATTTGGCAACTCTCTCACTCATTAGAATACGGAAAGTAGTGCAATTTATGCAATACATTAAAAGGTCTCCATCCAAATCCAAGTGAACAACATCTCGAAAGAAAAAAACAAATTTTCTTCTTATCACAATTCTCTAGAAAGGCATCACTTGAAGCATTATTCTAACATTGATATGATATCAATAATATTATTATAGGTTAGCTAAATAAGCAGATACGTGTTAGAAGCAAGTCATTATTTGATTACATTATTACTGGCTGCATGAGAGAGATGATGAAGTTACCCAAGAGCTATGCTACACGCCATGTTATCGAGCACAACAACGTAGGTATAGTTTGCTTTCAGCTAAAAAACTCTACTAACGCAACGTAACACACAGATTATAATAATAATAATAATTTCTGCCCATCAAAGATCCACCACTTAAAAGTGAAAAAAGTTGAAAGGGCAAAGTTCGGTAATGAAGATGAAGAGACGAGCGAGAGTAGGGAATGGAAAGTTATTAGAAGAAGAGAAAATTATAATAAGAAAGCGACACACCGGATTTCTTGCAACTCACAACTTTTCAAGTCAAAAAAGGTATCGTAGCAAAATTTTCTTGGATGTATTTTCTACTGCACACACACACTCAACTCAAATTACGTATCAACATGCATACAATGTTTAGCTATAAGCATTTTTCTATGTTACATACGAAACGTATGGAGATTACAATATCGATGGAGCATCATTTTGCCTTGCTTCATTTTTTTCTTAGTTTGGTTTAGTTTGCTAAGTTAGTTCCTTGTCGCTGGGCTTCTTTTTCTTCGACCCGACGACGAGGAAGGCAGGATTTCTCGACTACTTTGTTTGAATGTTTCTCTCGGTGGATATTTTTAGAAAACTCTCCAACGACGACGCTTTTTTTCCTGACCGTTTTCTTCAACGATATTTTTCTATTTCGTGCTACTTATGTATGTAACATACAAAGTTTCAAGACGAACTTCCAGAAGTTGGAAGGAGCGGAAGAAAAAAAAGAAAGAAAAAAGTCGAGCGACGTTTTGTACTCTTGATCCAGTAAAAAAGGTGACACATGACTGCATACATTTGCAAGCTAATTTTTTTCTCAGAAGCAGAAACACAACTCTCGTCTCTTGAGCAATACCAGGGGAATCAACGCAACGATGATAATCAAAAAATCAAAAGTTTAAATACAAAATTGCAATGATCAGCGAACAGTTTGGATTATCCCCATTGCGTTGACTCCCTCTACTATCTCTGAATCTTGTGAATCTGACTGCGTAAGTGAGTGACTGACTGAGTGAATGTGTTTATTGAGTACGTATTGAATTGAGCATATTTATTCCTTTTTTTTTCTGAAAAAGATAAAATCTCTCGCTTCTTCACAAAAAGTTGCATCAAACTGAAAACTAATCGTTTTCTCTACCTTCATGTTAATGCTGCTTCTGCTCCGGCTGCATGCGCTTTTATCTGAAAGGTGAGATCTGGCTATAAGGAAAGGGAAGCAAGTCGGATTGGAAAATGATAATGACCCCAGAAGAGCACTGTGTGCACTACCGTGATCATTTGTCACACAAATACCTACACACTCTGAAAAAATATACCACATGAAATCGAATGAATCACAGTACTCATCTCGACTCGACTCCGACTCATCTTTTTTATTATGCACACAGGTAAATAAATTTCTTCTCTAGATTGGGAAATCGTACCTTTCGGTCGGTAAAGACGACCAAGACGAAGACGGAAAATGTCTGTAATAAAAAATATACGCATCTTTTCTTTTCAACTTTGTCCCGCTCTCGTTTACAAAAGTAATGATGTTACCTAGTTTATCTCCACTTGTGTTTTTCATCTTGTGAGGTTCAGCTTTATTATTTATTATTAACCAACTAAACTTTACTTAAGAGAGAGAGAAGCATAACCTCACTTTTATATTTCGAAAGCGCTACATTTTCTTTCTTTTAATGTATTCGGGTAGACATGTTACATTACAATTACAATTGCAAAGTCTACATAACTGAGAGAGTCACCCCAAGAATTGATTCGATTGACTCAATTGCAATTCACGATGGACAAGAGAGACAGGGGAAAAACGTGATCTTTTTCTGTCTTATTGCCTTGTGTGATTTCCAATCTATGTAGCATGTACACAGTGGACTGGCGAGTGGAGGGGAGATTTTTTTCTCGAGTAACCTCAAGTTGGGAGGGCGTCGTGTTCACGTCTAAGCTCGTGCTCTACTATAGTACAGAATTTCCTGACTTTTTCCTTTACCACTATAACAAAAAAATTATAATCAACAGCCAGCACAATTTTATTTTTATTTTCAGCTAATTTTTTTCCTTCTGCTTAATTCCAACTCTAATCACTTGGCTTGTTTTGTTGTCACCTGGAAAATTTGATTAAATGGCAAGAGGATGAGATGAGACAAAGATCGCCTTTTTTTCGCTTATGTAGTAATATGATGCACACTCGTGTCACTCAATCAGTGTAGGTAGGTAGATACGTAGTAGTAGAAGTAATAAAAGAAGACGAGCTATAATTAACTCAAGCTAACGAAGGCTGTAATCAAGTTGCGTCACTGTGTGATAAGAAAATTGTGAATGGATTTGTCCATGTCATTGAAGGCAGCGTGGAGTGATGTGATGTGTTTCCGGGAGTTGTTCAGTTTCTCTCTTCTAATCGTCATCGGGGTGGTGACGAAGACCAAGAGGATGATCGAGTGGATGGGTGATGGTATTTATCTATTAAGATTTTGTTTGATATGACACGACAGGACAGAGGGAGTAAAGCGTGGGCGGGCAGTAGATACTTTCAAATTACAACATTGTTTCCTTAGGTACTTGCAAATTAAAAAGGAAAAGGAAAAAATGCAAAGAAACAGAATTAATTGTGGAAGGACGCACACGTGGCAGCGCCACTTCCTTTCAATGTCTGGTTTTGCTGTGTGCGATTCTTTTTTTTTGCAAGCTTGCTCGGCGCAGGGGCAATTCCTAGAAATCGATTAGTCGGTATGATGCTCTCATTTCATTCTCACTGACAAAAAGAAATGGACGAGAATGAAAATGCAAATGAACTTGTCAAAAAAGAGTGACGCTTTGAAGTCAAAGTAGACATGTCATGAGGTTCGTTTCAAAAAGGAACAAGCAGTCATTTTCTGCTTGGTTTCTTCCAAAAACCTTTTCTAGAGCTTTGAAGGAAAAAATCTCCCCTTTGTTTTTTATTCTTGCTACTGTAAACAGTTTCAAACCTGATTTAATTTGCGTTCGTTCCCTTCGTCCTCTTGTAATTTTAAACTTTGTTTGCGTGCTATCTGTACAGAGTCAGCGAGAAAAAAATAAACGTAATTATAATTAATAATGCTTCTGAGGAGGCGTGACTCACATTTCATTTTTTCCTTCTCTTTTTACGATGACAACCTTTTTAATTGCTTAGTTAATTTCAACTTTGCCTCTGTTCTTAATGAAACCCAGTCACTTCAGTTTGATCTGAATGCATAGTAGTTCTTTATTACATTAGAAACAGCCTTCTCTATTTATACCGTTACCTGTAACTTGCGTTATTTAATTCAAAGAAAAAATCTATTTTAAAGGTCAACGAATTTCAATTTGTTCCTTGTTGTTTGCTGTACTGACAAAATCAAATGACAAGATTAAAGCTGTGAACAAACTCAGTTTTGTGAACACTTTAAATAATACCGTGATCCATAATGTGAAGCAAAGCCACCTGTAGCCTCCATCAGCTCACCTCATCATTACAAAATCTACAGAGGCAAGCTACGAAAAAAAGTTTTTTTGCTGTAATAACGGGTTCAGTTGTAATAATAAAAGAGGTTGGTATTCATAAATAACAAAAAAGCATTTGTTGCTTCAGCTTGTTTTTTTTTTTGCTCTGCAGCCGGCATCGGCATGATGATGATCAATGATGAGAGATTTTCATAGAGCGCAAACCCTTTCTTTCATTGGATTTCATAATAAACTGAAACTCTGTCCAGATCTAGAAGATACGCAAAAAGGCTTGGAAAGCAACAAACAAGATCTTGTTCGCCGATATACCTTGTTTTGTTTGTTGTAGGAGGATACTCTTTTTTGTGTGAAAAGCCACGAAAAATAAGGAATAAGGTGAAAAAGGAACATGTCACGTCATGTCCTGCCTTTTCTCTTCTCGCAAGACTCAAACAAACCACGAAGATCAATACGACAATTATCTGAGCTGAGAAAAACAAGCATTCACTGAAAGTATGTAGGTACAACAATTCAGATGAGGAGATGTGTGTGTGCATAAATTATTATTATTAATATTATTACCATGAGAAAAAAGGGTAGCTAAGAAAACGCTTGGCCTTGGCCGTGGCCTTTTCGTTTGTCTGGAGACTGTAGCTAAGAAATATTCTTTAAAAAAAGTATATCAAGGCATTTCCATTTATTATCCCAATCCAACATAACACGATCCACACAATGCAATAATACATGGAGAAAGATTTCTATTCTTATTCTTATTTTATTGCCCCGGCCGACCCACTCAAAGAAAAAGGACAGATGAAAATTTGAAAGGGTTATTATTATTGAAGTATTGAGATGGTGGTTCGATTTCAATTTATTACTTTAATCCTATTCCACTCTTAGCCTGTGATCAAATAACAATCAAATCTATAATGCACCAACATTTCCTCACTGCCACTGCATTTCCCAACTTGAAAAGCTGAAATTCATTTGATTTGATTTTCACTTCCTTATCCGGACAAAAGGAGGAAAAAATTGGGAGGTGGATGTAAATATGGAGATGTGGATGCTCAACGAGATGACGGTGACTGTAGTATGTAACTGTGACTGCGATTATGATGATGATGACGATGCACCCTGTTGAGGGGCATCAATTGTTGACCACCTTGACCAGGGTGACCTTTTTCTTTTCTTGAGATGTAATATTTATTATTTTTCAATTCGATTCAATTCCGTTTCTTCCATTTTTGTCCGAGCAGTCGAGTGGATGTACGATGTATGTACATTCTATTTTTTATCGCTCGCGACATCTCACCGTAATCATGATGATGATCGTCATTCTCTTTATTCTAATGTTTGTATGTTGTAAGCAATCTTCATCAAAGCTCAATACATCGTCGTGCTCCATTCCCCATTGTGAGTCGGTGTTAACGAGCCCGTTTATTGCGGTCACTGTACAAATTGTGAAATACTCGAGAATCCGCTGCTTTTTTTTCTCTCGGGTGTGCATTTCACTCACTTGGCTCGTTTGTCTTCTCAATCTGAACTTCATCTTGTTGATCAGGTTGGAAAACGGAGGAATGGTCGAGTCGAGGCGAGTTTTAGGCTCATTGTCAGCCGTTGCCGTGGTGACCACATGCTGAGCTGATCCTCATCATCGTTTTCTTCCCTCTTGGTAAATACCCTGCCACGAAAATCACCAACTCTCATTCAACAGTATCGCTGCGGAGCCATTGTCCATTCACGATTGAAACATAATAAAAATAAGGTTTTAAGGCTTGACCAACACAAACAACAAACAAAATAGAATCAAATGAAAGAATGAGCCGAGCCGAGGATTTCTAGTGGCAACGCATTTTCACGTGTTGCTCATTTATTCATTATTCACTCTCTAAACTCTAAAGTAGCTCAACAAGCAACAGATTTTTTCAATGTAGTGTGGACACTGTCTATTACATCACTATCATCATGCTCAGTCACTTTTCAATTTAATCAGTGGACTCTTCAAATGCAAATTTTCTTTTCGCGAAGAAAGAGTTGATTTTGTCAATTGTAAAACGAAGATACCTAAATTTTCAATTAAATACTGAAATATTCTTATTTTGCAAAGCCAACTAGTAATATGAAGATATGCATGTCTCCTTTGGCCGTTTTTTGTCTTGTCCACCAGAAATTGTTGACTCAAATAATAGAAAAGTCAATAATGGCTTGACTGTCGAATTTTCGTTTGTTCATCATCATCATCACCAGCAACAAGGCATCACTGCCGGTGTCAATCGTTTGAGTAATGAGTTGTTTTGCTTTTTGCGTGTCGGTGTGGCTCATCCGTTTCATTGATGAAATTGGACAAGAACAAGATTGAAGCTTACAAAGAATCAAAGCTGCGGATAACTTACATACACACACAATCACATACGTACCACACGTATGTATTTATATGACCCCTTCCTGGCCATGAACGATCATTCATGAGTTGAAAAATAGCTCAATTTTCCTTCTCTTCTGTCTCAGGGAATCTCCGAGTTTTTTCTCTCACATCCTGCACCAGAGGTGGAGGCTCCCCGCTAATTGACTGAAACGGATAAAAAGTGAAGGGAAAAGTGACGTTCCCCCGTCTCATTGAGCGGATCATTTTCTTCTCATTCCTCTTCTTTTCTCAGTCCATCCGTTTTCTCTCTGTGTGTGTGTTTTGATCTGATCTGATCAGAGTGTCAATCTGATTAAGATAGAAAAAACACTAGAAAATACTAGAACGCGAACCGCAACAAAAATACAGAAACAACAATAAAAACAATTGTTTCAGATGGATTACTTGGATACAAAAAAAATCCGTTCTTTTTCTTTCCGCCAAGAAATAAATATGATAATAGATCAACTTTTTTCCGAGCTTTTCTGGTCTTTTCTCGGAAATATTTATATACATATGTTGATAAATATGTGAGATTTTGCTTCTGAAAATAATTGCAGACATATTTACTATTACTTAATACATACATAAAGATTCATTAGATTCCTTCCACCCACTTCAACGGATGATGGGAGGAAAAAAGTGGAATAAAGTTTTTTCAGAGTTTCACTTTACAAGAAAAAATGATGGACGACCGTTCAAAAAGTAAAGTTTTAGCTTCTGCCTAGTTAAATATGTACACATTTTAGATTTTACTTGTGTCTGTGAGTACCACTGGTTAATTTTACATTATACTGGGTGTATGTATGTACCTTGTGCACACAAAACACACGCATGTGTTCACAAAGATGATAACAAAAGATGTTACGAACAATGTTGTAAAATTCATACACTTACTTACTGCTACTAGTACAGGCAGCTGGAGGAATATTTTCTCTCTCCCACTCTCTGTGTCCATATCATTTTACGATTATTGGATTAAATAATAATAACAGGAAAAAAGGAATCGGAGAAAAGAAAGAGAAGAAAAAAGGGAATGGGATTGTGAATTGAAAGGCTCGACCGACCGACCGACCGAGAGACGCGACGTGAGCTGAAGTGATGCTTTGAGATTCGGAAGAAAAAAGTTGCTTGCAACTTTTCGTTACTTTTTACTACACTGGAATTTTTATTTATTCTGTTCCATGGGTATGTTTAATAAAGAGAAAACAAAATCTGTATTGCTTCAATAAGGCGTAGGTGGACCCTGAGCATGTTGGGTGTATTCTGTAAACAAAAACAGGACACATTTCGGGTTACAATATTCTTCAGCAGCGTTTTTTCCTCTCTCGAAAAAAAAAATCCGATTTGAGTTTAAGTTTACATGGTACGCACATACGTACTACGATAAGCTGAGATTGTTTTGTGGTCATTTAATATTTTGTTACTGTTCGACAGGGTTTTCACTAAACCCATGTCGGCATTTTTTAATCTGTGGATAAGTCTTTTTAGCCAGGATGGTGATGTAGATAAGTAAATACTCCACTTGGACTGCTGTGATCAAGGTGGACACAAGTTTTGTCACACATAAGATATGACAATCCGTCCATATGCATATCTGCACTTATTTATACTTACAAGAGATGTCTATTTGCAAACTGGGTGGATGTTGTAATACACTAGGTAGATCCATCCATATTTTGAAGTTGATGTTGAAAAAAGGTGAGGTGTGTGAATCATGAGCCACATTGGAAACGAAGCGAGTATTAAAAATGGGACATGGGAAATCGGCCTGTGTGGATAAATATTGCAGACAATGTAACCATCCATCTAAGGTAGATTGGATCCGTTTCCTGTCCCGAATTATTATTATGTTGTAGTAAGTATTCATATTAGTGGATACTTACTTTTCGCCATAAAAACTCATTTTTGTCGCTTCTTCACTTGTGGCCAGTTTTATGTCACTCATTGGCGTGTTGTGGCTTTTTATACCAGATTCTAGATATTTGCTCATTTTTTATATTGCCGGTTGTAAATGGAATAAACGTGGTTACCAAGTGTAAATGGTTTCATGATGCACATGATTCATATTCAAAAGCGGATGGACATATCGCAAAGTTTTTACAAAGCAGTAAGAAGAAGCGAAAAAAGGGACACGTCGATTTTGTGAATTGTAGATAGAAAGTGAATGAATAAAGGAATGAATGGATTCTGATGCGACGTGAGATGAGAGGAAACGAGGGAGAAAAGGGTGGAGTGCACCACCACGCACACATTGCAGTTACCAAGCTATTACAATCACTATTTAATTCCTTTGTTTGATCTTCCTTTTTTACACCGTTCATCTCATCTCGGCTTGTTTGCCGTCCTGCCTTCCTCTAATTTTCCCGTTCTGTCATCTCTGCTCAGCTCAGCTTAAATAACGAACGTTTCCTTTTCCTTGGCCAGTGACCAAAATGATTCATGTGGCCCATTACATTACACTACACATACAACGCGCCTTACAAGATTGCACTTTGCATTGCGTCTTCGTGTTGGACACGGCACTAATTTCCTGTGGGAATGTCGTGTCTTACCTTGTTTTTGTCACATCACGTCACCCTTCTCTCTCTCACACACAACAAGAACTTGTTGATTTTTTCTTTCTTTATTGGGGATGTGCAAGAAAGAAAAAATCGTGTGTCCAGCACTAATAATGAGAAAGACGGATGTGTTTCAGTCGCTAAATACGAGAAAAGGGGGAGCTTAACATTAATTTCGTTCTACTGTGTACTACTACTACACCGCTGCTGTGCCAGGAAAGTGACGTGCGTTGACGTTGACAGTGATTCCGTCTTTATTTACTTTACTCCTGGAAAATTAACGGATGACCCCTGGATCAGGAGCAGATTTTCTCCTTCCATCACATTCTCTTGTCACTATCAATTTTCTCTGACATCCTGCGATTGGGCTAAAAGTTAAGTAAGGGAAAGAAAAATGCTGGAATGAAGACATTGCGACACGCTCCCATGTCCCATTTTTACTCAAGACAGGCGTGCAAATAATAAAATAATTTCACACAACTGGACAAAAAATATAAAACGGAAAAAAGGAGATTCTTTTTATTTCAATTTCAATTTGAATAGATTAAGAGAGCGTTAAATAACTTTTGCCTGTCTTTTTTTCTCCTGTTGTAAAAAGAGTGGAAAATCGTGGGCGGAGGCGGACATGACTTTTATTGCCTATTTAGCATTTTCATGTGCGTCCATTTCTCATCCTGCAAACAAGCAGCTTCCATTTTATTATTATTTGTCCAAAAAAGGCGAAATTTCAATTGAAATATTGAAACCGGCCTTTCGGTGGGACAAGGCATTTAGTAGGGAATGATTTGATGTGACGCAATGTAATGTTATGTAAGGCATTGTTTGCGAGAGAATGGAGACATGAGAATGAATAGGAAACGAAGTGAACACTTGAAATCAGCCTTTTCATGGTCAATGAGGTTTGACCAGTAAAAACGAGATGTGGCCATTTCTTCTCTTGTGTTGCTCCGCATTGTCGGGGTGTCGCGTGCCTTCGATTGATTTGTGACCAGCAAACAGCAATGATCATTTTCTCCTTTTATTATCATTCACATCATTGAGCATGAACACGAACACATTGAAAATTATTCAATTGCATTGTGTGTGTCTTCGTTCGTGTCCAGTTCCACCATTTCTGTGAAAGGAAACGAAACAACGATGTCTGTGTATGCATGTAGCTTCACTGATCAAAATCAAATGGCACAGCGGGATGAAAACAGATGCATCTCTTCTCTTCGTCACAAACCACAGAGAAAAAGAAAAAAGGACAAAAAGGCTGCTGCTTGCCACCTACTTTGCCAAAATAAATGACCAAAAATATTTAACTACGGACAAAAAGGCGTGAACATCGTAAAAATCCACTGAAAAATAAACCAAAGAGAGAAAGAGAGAGAAAAAATTGTGTACCGGTCACAAATATTTTTTTTTGTGTCGACTTGATTAATGAAGAGTTGATGTCATTAAGAGGTAAGAGAAGACAAAAAGGGAAAATGAAAAAACGGGGTCAGTCTCGCTGTGACTTGGTGAAAAGAAAACAATGGAACGAGATTGGTCAAAAGTCGCAAAGGAAAGGAGAATGAAGATAATTTAATTAAAAGACGAAAACAATGAGAAAGGCCACCCAATGTCGTTATTTCATTAATGACATCCAATCACATCATCATCATATTATAATGTAAATTTATCTACCTTAACCTGCCTAGTAATATCAAAACTTTCTGACATGGCGATTGTCACTGACGTTACATTACATTATGTTGATGACGAGGTGGCTGTGGCTGTGGCTCACCAAAAAAAGAAAAAGCCAGAAATACAAAAGTGAATAAAGTAAAATAAATAAACGCATAACTAAAAGACGATTCAAATAATAGGATCGCAGTTTTACTTATCACATTAGTTATTTACAGAGAGGTATGATTAAGTGTTACGATGGCGATTGTAATTTCTTTTTTTGTGTCACTCACTGACGAAAGTCGACGACCAGACGAAACTAAAATAAAAAGGGACTTGCGTCATGAGATGATTTGGGAATGGTCGTCGTTGTCAAACGACAAGCGAAGGCAGCAAGCAACAGCACAAGTTTAAATATGAGAAAAAGACGATTGAGGACAATTGAAATGATGAGATGTGATAGGAAAGTGTCCTCTTGTTGTTATTATTATTATGGGAGGAGACCTCCTGTGGTCAATTTTTATGACAAAAAACCTAACCTCCTGGGGGGCTGCGTCTTTTTTGAATTGCAAAAATATCAGTGTCTCTGTCTATGTACGTAGATTTTTATTACTTTATATAAATGCATAGTAAAAGTACATACATACATCGAGCTGGTTTCCAAGCGTCAATCCTACAAAAATCTAGAAAACCCATTCGTCCGTTTTAGTCTAGGTTCTATCTTTTAAAAGAAGAATGGATTTGATATCAATCTTGATTTCATGTGATGTGATGAGTTGCCACATTCAGTCTCTTTCCCCATTGTTTTCTGCGAAATGCTGATTTCCATTGGAAATGTATTTTTAGAACCTTTTCTTTTTCCACACAAAACCAACTTATATAGGCTAAGGCACGCTCGTCCCGTCAACTTCCGTTACTTATAAATAAAAATCCTTTTCTTTTCCTTTTGCAGAAAAAAAGCATTTGTGTTTGTTAGATTTAAGTGGGTTACATATTGTGTGTGCAGGTGGAGGTTGGAGGTGGAGAATTTTAAAATTAGAAGAAAACATTCAGAAATCTCTTTCATTGAGAAAGAAAATTGGCTTGGTCTTGACCTTCTTGAATGGGTTCAGAGAAGCTTGAAAAATGAAAGATGAAAAAGGGTTATTTTTTCCTACTTGTTCGCTTCCCTTAAAAATAAAGCAAAGAAATATTTTTTTTTCAAGGCATCTGTTGAATCATTGAATCTCCCCTATTGCCAAGACTAAAATCTTCTTCTGGAGACTTGTACCTTTGACCTTAAACTTGGACTTGGAAATGGGAGAATAAAATGAAATGTGTGTGAGTGAACGGAACAAGTTTCACATTCCACATTTCGGTCAGTTCTCTTTTAAATACTAAATTGTACAATACTTGCTTACAAACGTTTCCATTTCCAGCTCCATAAAAAGCTTCCCCATAAAAAACATCTTCGATTAACGGTAGAATACTAAACTTAAGGTTGACCTTCCCACTCCACTCCACCTCTTTCAACTCTAAGTCTAACAGCAAACGTAACCAACTTTTTCCAACTTACTTTACCCATATCCACAAACGTGATGTTGTTTTTGACCAGACAATAACCAGCATAGCACCACTTTTAGCTCAACTTAACCTACCCAATTTTTTGAAGACGAACTCAGGCAAATTTATGATTCATTTTTATGAGCTCAGCTGCTCCCTCAGTTTTTTTGTTTGTTTGTTGAGACAGAGGAAATCAATAAAATGAAGCAGCAACTGCTCACTCTCCTTTTCCTCACATTTCACTCTTCCTACATTTACATTTTTCGCATATCATTATGAGAATTGCTGTGTCTCATCTGAAATCTGAAGGTCCACGTCATTTACATCCCCCTAAAAACCTTCCCACCTAGACAAAAGCTTTTTTTTGTTGGTCTGGCTGCAAAAATAATAAATGAATGAATTGAATGTTTCTATACGTTTCTCTCTGTATACCTGGACAGGTCAAAGTTCACGGGAACCCTCATATTTTAAAGCATTTTCCCCTCGATCATACAGAGAGGAAAAAAAGTATTCTTTATTTTCTGGAAACGGCTCACAGTTTATGAATGTGATGCGATCCTACCATACAAGAGTAACAAAGAAGACTGAGCACATTTTTATTTTCATTTTCACATAAAAATAATAAAAATGGTGAAATGCCGTTGCCCGTTGCTGCCTGTCCCTTTTTCATCCCGTCCATCCTCAAACTCTTGTTATTTTTTTTTGCTAGAGTTTTTATTTTTTACAAACAATTTTTTCATTCAGAATCATATTTATGAAATGAATAGCAAAAAAATATTTTCTTCTCTGCATGTATAGTATGTATAATACATAGATGAAAAAGGATCGGCTTGCATCTCTTCAGAAACACGGGCGGTAGTAGCAAGCAGGAGCAGCAGTTTTTTGTCTGAAAAACCTTCATTATCATCCTAATCATCGTCGTGGCGCATTATTATTATTACAAAATATTTTTTTGTTATGCATGAAAAGGAAAATGAGTGGTAGCAGTGATGTGAGCGACACGGACCAGTGTCCTGCTCTGTCCTTTTTTTGTCGCTTCATTTGCTCCAACTCATCGTTTTTATTATAATCAGCACATAGCAGAGAACAAAAAACCCGGTTCGGCTGTTAATAAATACGCAGCATTTTTTCCGCGTTCCCACACACGAGATTGTGCTGGTTATTTTTTCGTGGAATAAAGTCCAAGTTTTGAGGATTAGGAGAAGAGAAGGACACGAGGCGAGGCGGAATCGGAAGCAGGAACAGAGAGAATATTAAAAATGATTTTTAGCATCATGTTGATATTACATTGCATCAAAGTTGCGTAGCGCTCGCTGCAGTTGTAATTTTTGTAATTGTAATCGTCATCATCGTAATGAAGGATGGAAATGCGAGCGAGGAAGAAAAAACCGTGTCATAAAAAGGACTCGTTTTTAGCCGGACTTGAGTCTCTGGACCCTTTTTTTCCTTTTACTTGCTTTGCTGGTGCGTTGATGTGTGCGGCGGTGGTGGCAGTGGTGGTTGGTGGTAATGGTGCACACATCTGAGCCAGTTGGTATGAGATGAAATGAGGGTCCTTCGTTCTGCTTCCTCGTGGCTTGTGACTGTGACCATTTTCATTCTTCACTTTGGAATTCAGCTTTCGTCTGCTCTCTCGAGTGAACGTGGACGTGGACCTCACTAAGCTTTTGTTTCCTCTCTCACTCACAACAGTGAGATTCAGTAGAGTCAGTTCACTTCTCACTTTTCCCCTTTGTCAAATATTTTCCACTTTTTTCGTCCGGGCATTAGTTTTTTGTCCGCTATATGATTACACGATGACTTGACATAATTTTTTGTTTGTTTGCTAGCCAGTCCGTCAGTCAGTCAGTTAAGTCAAGGGAATCAAAGTCAGAAATATTTTTTGGGCGAAAAAAAGAAAGAAAGAAGAATATAATACTTTTTGACTTTTTTCCGATCTCTGTGATCCGATCCAATTGACACATTTTTTGGGGACGGCGCATTTTTTTCCTCTTTGCATCCATGGACACGAAAAAACCGTTCCATCAAAAAAGTTGAAATGGTAAAAATGGGAAAGAAAACGTTTCAGCGTTCTGCTGATGATTGTGTCTCTGTGTTTGTATAATTCTGCCCGTCATCCTGGGTCTCATCTTCAGTCCTTATCAGTGCGTCTCTGCTAGTGCTCAACAATTGAGCATCTAATGTAGAAGCTCTTCAGCATCCACTGACTAGTGCAGCATAGTGGCTAATTGTGAAGATGTGGTCATTCATCATTTTTATAATGTGAGAGGATAAAAGGAAAGGTACTAAAACCTAACTAGGTACTAACGTTGAAACTTCTCCAGCAAAAAAAATGTGTGTTTGGTGTCCATTCTACTTTACTAGTAGCCAGTTTGTATGTGACCTTACCCCAAAAAAGGAGACGCAGCTCCTCCTCATAACATAACATAAGAAAACAAGGGAGCAACAGCTCAGTTTCACCAGAATCCTCTTCTACAGACACTTAAGCTCTGTCGTTGGGTTTAGATTAGAAGGAACGGAAAGTTAAAAGCTTACCTTTAAAAATTGTTCCTTTTTTGGAGAAGAAATATCATTCTGTCACATTATGCACGGATGACCGAAACCTGTCATAAAAATTTTGACGAGCGTTTTTCCCTGTTGTGAAGTAAAGTATCCACTATCCTGAAAAAAAGAAGAAATTTCCTTGAAGAAGGGACTTGGTTCAGATTCACAGTGAGGAGGCCATGCACAATCCTGAGCACTGAGTGAGTGAATGAGTCCATTATTTACATTAGTTGGGAAACGGTTGGTTGTGATTAGGAGATTGTATGGAGGAGCCCTACTCATTTTCCTGTTGAGTTTCGAGTGGATCACAAGACAAAATCTCGTCTCATCCTTTCCTTTCTGGGAAATATTTACCAGCCACACTTTTGGAATTTGTTTTTGTTGTTTGTGGCTTTGTCGTGATGGTGGTGTTGGTGATAATGGCTTAAATTTTGTTTGAAGAAAAGTGATCTGGTCAGTGCATGGTCACTGGACTCTGGTCATGCAAGTTGCAATAAAAACAAGTTGCTTTGCATTTGCATAGCTCAAATTGTTGATTGGAGTGGGCTTCCAAACAGTAGAAGTTTAAATTTGAGTGGTGTTGGGTTCTCCTCTAAATAAATTCAGTGATTGAAAACAAACAATGGCCGAGTTTAATTTTCTCTTTGGGAGCGATAATGAGGATGACGAGGATAATGACGCTTTTGGTAAGTTTTCAATCCGTCCGTGCTACATTTTAAATCATTAATTACCGTCATCATTTATCATTAGGAGAAAATGTCTCTAACAAAGTAAAAAGGTCCATTTTTTCGGTTTGTCGGACTTACTGAGGAAATTACATCATTTTCTCCATTAAACCCTTTAAAAAAGTAGCTGCTTTGTATTGTTTGCTACTTGCGGTTGTGTTGTGTCCCTAAATCAATAAAAAGCTGAAAGTGAGCTGAGCTCGAACTCAACCCTTTTCTCCATCTTGTCTCCACTCCTGCCTTGTTTGTTGTTTGTGAGCCATCATTTTTATTTTTATTCAGAATGAAAGTGAGAGTGCGAGTGAAAAATGGTTTTTAAAAAAGTCGCCTTGTCTGCGTGATGGTGGATCATTATTATTTTTTATTTGCATGCAGGCAGAAACGGCGAGTGAGTGAAGCAGATGGGACGGTTTTTTGGTCATGAAGTAGGACGCGACGATAATGATGATATCATGTATTAAGTACTCTAAACTATTTTTGAGACCGGCTCACGATGCGCGAGGACGATAATCATCTTTGCTTTTCATTCTTAAATATTTTGTGGTGTGTGTGTCAAGAAGTAGCCAGTGAAAAAAAACGATTATTAATCATTTTTGCATTCTCGTGTCATGTGATGTGAAAGCACTTTAGGGATAGACAAGAGGACAGGAGAAAATAACCCTTGCATTTTATTCGGGGAAGGAGGAGGAGGTGGAGGAAGAAGAGAAAAAGATTAGAAGCCGGAAAAGTGGAGGGAATGGAAACAATTTTATTTTTTATTCAAGAATAAAAATCATTGTGTCCGTTCCCGCATACAATTCTTGATAATATTTTTAAAGTGTGTCTGATGATGTGACGGCGATCATTTATCCGCTCCTCCGCTCAAACTCGCTCACTTTCATTTCTATTTTTTTTAAATGGCCATTTCTCCCCTTTTTTGCCACAAAATAAAATCGCTTCTTTCAAACATCAGGACAGAGAAGAGAAAAAGTCCATTAATTTGCATTTCAATGGGAATGAACAGTTTTTTTAAAAAATCTTTGAACTCAGCATGATGGAACATGCACCAACTTCCTCTTACAAAATTTACACGCGCTTTCAGAAATTCTCTTTCTTAAATACCTTGACGCAGGGATTTCCCGCAGCTTCCGTCCGATAAACGATACCGCGGCAGTTGTCTGGGGTAGTTGGTAGTTGGCTAACATTTTTTAGGTAAAGTCGATTAACTACAGTGAACGGTACACGTCGTCTCAAAAAAATATTCCGAGAAATTTAAAAAAAATGTGAAAAAATTGATAGGATACGAAAGTTGGTATTTATTAGCATAATATGGCGGATTGTTCGTTGCCGTAAATGTTACTTAAGGTACTCTAGTAATAGTAGTAGCAAAGTAAGTCGAAGTGAGGTCAGAGAAATGACGAGATAAGAGCGAAAAGATGAGAGATGGAGATAAGCGAAATGATTGCATTATTCAAAGAAGCTACAGAGAGCGAGTTGGGTCAGAGTCGGAGTGAGAGGGGGTAATTGACTCGACTACGCATGGAGGATGTAATCATTTTTCTTTTGAATTACTTCACTCCCTTGCTTGCATCATGTCAATTCAGAAATTTCGGTTTCTTGCTTAAATATTCCCATTGTATATTCGTACATTGACTCTTCTCAATTCATTCATTCATTCATGAATTGATAGTATTTTGGTATTTACACAAAAACACAGTTATAGTCCCGGTCGATCTGTCGGTCAAAGTTAATGTGGATGTGAAAGAGTCAGAGAGCAGAGGACACTTCAGACGGTTATCACAGTGATGACAATGGAATATTGAATTAATTATGTATGTATTGACTCCTGAGTGACAAAAGAGACAATATTGACAATCTTCTCAATTCGACATGTAATTTTCTTTTTTGAGAATTCACTCGCAGACTTCTCTCTCTGCCCTCAGGAACTTTTCGTTTCTTGTCCACTCTCATTCAACATTATCACACGACAATATTTCGTTGGCCAATTTCGTTTCTCTTGGCCCTTCCATCACATCCACATGATAATCCTGAAAGACAAGAAAAACCGAGTGAGTGTGGAGAAAATGCCGGAGGTGAATGCGGATGTGATGTGATGACGCAATGAAAGCCACACACTGAGATTGAGTACTTGCAACACTAAAGTACAAATCTACCTTACACACAAACACACACCCACACACCGCGACACGGAAGCTGCGTATTTTTCACGACTGCGGGGAAGCAAACAAAAAATCTGGAGCCAGACATGGAAAGAAAAATAATCCATGTGCATCATCATCATCATCACTCTTGTTGATTTTCTCTGCTTTTTCCTTCGTCTTGGTTTTCTTTTTCTCTCGAGGAGATAGTAAAAGGAAAAAATGAAAATCGATCGGTCTGCGTGATTCGGAAAATCTGTGGCTTTTTATTTATGCATGCAAGGTCAATTTACATATTATGAGGCAATTCGCCGAGGGGAAAAAATTAGACTCTCGTCTCGCTGTACAAAAGCATCATTTTCATTGTGTAACCCAGAACGAGGACGTGCACAAAAATAGACGGGGTTCAGGGAGTGCACATTGCCATCTTGTTTTCGCTTATCTACTCCAATCAATCTCTGGGAACGAAAAATAAAATGATGGTGAAGAGCGACTTGAGGTTCAACTTCTCGAGTAGTGTTCGCGCGATGTTTATCTCTGAGACTGCATAAAAATCATGTTTGTAACGTAATGAAATGTTTGTGTCTTTCCAGTGGACCAGTACTCGAGTGCGACGAGTCTCAACTCGCCGTCGTCACTCGGCGGTCCCAGCGACACTCTAACGTGCGGCTCGTGCCAGAAACAGTTCTCGCTTGGAGACATCGTCCGATTTATCAACCACAAGGTGAAGACTTGTCCCGCGGTGAGTTCGGCGCGTAATGTGAGCGCCACCGCGTCCTCAGTGCACCACTCGAATCAAGTGGCGGCTGCTGCCGCTGCCGCCGCTATTCTCAACAATAACAACTTCGACACGAAAAACAATCATCACCACCCAGGGCACCCGCACCATCATCATCACATGAACTACCTGGGAGAAAGCCCGAGCAGCTCGAACCCCTGCTCGGATGTGGACGATGAGGACGATGAAGAGGAGAAAGAGCAGCACGCCTACGCCAGGAGCCTCATCTCCGCAGCCGCGGCTGGCCTAGCCTCTTCCGCGAACGGTCCCCTCGTTCAGGCAAATAACAATAATAACAACAACAATGAGGAGACGAAGGCCACCAACAATAACAATAATGAGGTGGATGAGGAGGAAGAGGAGTCCAGCACGAACAGTGCGGATGACATGGTCATCGCGAACAATAACAATCTGGTAGCGAAGGGCGAGGAGGATGATCCCTCCGTCGCCTCCGCTGATGTGAGTGAGGTAAATCATCGCAAGTCTTCCGCTAGTGGTGGCGACAACGAGGAAGTCGACGAGGTTGACAAGGTCGGTCGCAGTAATAACACAAACTCGAGCAACAACAATAACCTGGCCACCTCCGAAGACTCTGAGGCCCAGAATCACTTGACCAATCATCATCATAACACGTCGTCCTCTTCGTCGTCCTCGCCGACATCCTCCTCAGGCAATCACCACCTCATCAATCATAATCACTTTATTCCGGCAGTGAAGCCGTCAATTTCCGCACCGATCAGCAGACGCTCCAAGTCGCATCATCATCACCACCACCATCACTACAATCAGCACCACAAGAGCAAGGAGCAGCAGCAGAGCTCCTCGTTAACCGCCTCGTCGCCCACCTCCAAATCCAATTCGGCACAACCAGGGTCACCCAATGCTTCAGGTAAGAATAAGAAAAATTACATTTCACATTTTTCTCACACTTTGAGTAAACTAGTATCAGCATCATCTTAAGACCGTTTCCGGTCAATCTGAAACTTGTTTTGTTCATACAATTTTTTTTTGTGGTCAGTGAATTTGCTTTTACATTTTTCAAAATTGTGGAAAAGTGAGCAAAAAAATAAAAGCTTTTCTATAAAAAATCGTTCTAGCTTTGTTAAAAAAAATTCTTGATATCTTGACCACCAAGAAGGAATGAAGTAAAGTCGACGACTTTTGACGTGTTTCGTTGATGGAGGAGGCTGAATTAATTGTGCTGGAGTACTAGACATGAAAGCTCCTGTTTCTTTCCTTCCTCATAAGATGGGAATTTCAAGAAATGCATAAAAATCAGGTTTTTGCAGTCAGAAAATGATGATTTGATGTGATGAGAGATGCTCGATTAGTCTGCCTATTCATTACTTGAGTGAATGTTTGTTCACTGGCTCTGGCAAGCTTGCAGTTTTGCCTCACATCAACATTATGTAACAGTAGTGACTTCTTACACGATGATGCTTGTGATTAGTTCTGTGGTCACCTTTCACAATGAAAATAATAAATGGCTCATGATTACATACGATTAAGAGCATCACCATGATTATTTTTACACACACTTGATAATAATAACAATTGTAGCGACTTAATGATAGATAAAGCGAATCAAAGAGAGATGGACATGACGTGAGCCAGTGTCAGTGTCAGTGAGGTAGGTATGTGTTATATCTGTCTGTTTCTGCTTATAAATTAATATCATGCATCTACCTCCTTCCGAGCCCATTTCTACACAGGAAATTACTTGATAAGTTCAATGTGGAAAAGCCATTTATTATTATTTACCTATCTCAAGTCAGGCAGAGGTCAGCTACTGTAAGTAAGAACTCGTTTCATTACTTAATTCTGTTATTTAAAAAAACTTTTTAATTCAATTGGGAATAAGAAAACACGTGTCCACGATTTTGCATACATTTAAGTTAGCTTAGCGTAATAATCCATAACTCGAAAACCTGAATCCAAATGTCAATTGGGAATTGTGTTGTAAATGAAAAAGGAAGATATTTTTTTAGTTTGTGCTTGTCCACAAATAAAGCTAAAGTGAAATGTTTCAACAACCTCGTTCCTACTACTACCACTCGTGATAAATGGTCTTCACTCCCACTTCTCATTTGTCTTTCTTTGTTTGTTGTCGTCGTCCCCTCTCCTGCTCTGCTGACCTGACCTTTTTCCTAGAGAACTTGAGTTGAGTCTTAGTTCTTGACAGTTTGTCCAGTGTTTTAAAGGGGACATGAAAAATGACAAAAGTGGGAAAGGAAGGAAGGAAGCAGAAGTGAGAAATGAAAAAAGTAGAAAATGGAGAAATTTATTCGACTCAATAAATAAGATAAAAAACGTGGAGCATCTCGACTAAGAAGGAGAGAAGATTTTTATCTTGTCAGAGAAAAAGTGGTAACTCTGAATAAAAAGAATAAACTCAAGTAAAGTTAGCCATTGCTTCTTCTTCTTCATCATCATCGTGATCATCCTTCCTTCGTTATCTGTCCGCCTACCGTATTTTCTCCGAAAATTGTTTTTTCCTCCATCTGTCCAAGTCCAAGACCGAAAGAAAGAAAAAATGTTTCTTTGCCTTTTTTTCGCTGCTGCTGCCGCTGCCATCGCAGCATGTTCTTTGGGTTCACTTGGTCTTGGTCTCTGGTTGGCTGGCATCTTCGTATGCAAAAAAACAAGAGCAAAGACAAGACAGAATAATAAAAAAGATTCACGTCTTTTGCATTTTGTCCCCAATTCCTGTCAAAAGTCATAGTCATGTCATTCACGTTCCTGACCAGCTTCCATCATCCAGCAGAGCATCATCCAACGACCACGCCACGACCCCGCACCAAATAAAACCAGCTCCAGCTTTAACTCAACTTTAGCACCCAATATCATTTTTATTAAGCATTTTTTTGGCCACCAAATGGCGATGAAAGGCAAGGCAAGGGAAACTCCCACTCTCAATCTGACATTTATTTTATTCCTTCATTTCAATATTTTCTAGTATTAATACAAGAAAAGGGTTAGAGATTCAACGACGTGATGATCAATATTCAACCGGAACTCGCCCTTTCCTTTCCATTTATATTTTTTACTTCTCTCTCCTCTGAAAATCCGTAAATTATACAAAAAGAGTGATACATTCTTTTTTTCTCGAAGGGGTTGAAATTAGCTTGTGGCTTTTATTGTCGTTGTCCGTCCAACCTTCCCATTTTTAAGAGTTACAGCAGGAGCAAAAGTTGTGGAGTGAAGACACGCTACATGCTGTGTCGCTAGACAGAATCTCTGTGCGAAAATAACCACCAAGATTTTTTATATTAATTTTCGTATTTCCTACTACAACCTTGCTTTGTAGCTTTGGTTTGTTTTGCTACGACGATCACGACAAGACAAGGAAAGGGTTTGACTCTTGAGACATTTGTCCAATCTGGTCATTAACTTTTTTTCACTTAAACAAAATCTCCACTGAGAGTTCAGTTCAGTATCAGATTGAGAGTTCTTTCTTGGGACTAAGACCAGAAGAGCAGAAAAATCATGAGACAGAAAAAGTTTTTTTAGAGAAAATTGCAGTCTTATTACACGGTCGTTTTGTCCTCAGGATCTGGGTGGTCATAAAAAAGGGGTTGAATGAAGAAAAGAGTTGGAGTACGTTTTCGAAGCTTGGTGGGTATCGGATGTGATGCCATACTGATCACAATAATAATAATAATGATCATGCTCGTCATCATGACGATGGGAACACGGTGGCAGCTTTAATGTCCGTTCCCATTGCATTGCCGTTGCATTCCGTTCCACTGTCCCTTTTCCCGCAAGATGTTGTCCGACGAAACTAAAAATCAACGAGAAATCCTCTCATTTTTTTATTTTCCGAAAAGCAGTCACATTCTGGGCATCCGATCCTCTCTTTTTTCTCATCATCATTTCAGCCAAATGTTGAGAAATGTGTGAATGGAATGTCAAATTAGCACTTTCCTCCCAGCATCAACGCTCTGGCTCTCAGTCGCCTTTAGTCTTGTTCCACTTTGCCAAGAAAGTCGCCAACTGCTACAGCAGCATCAGCTTCAGCCTTAGCTACTACATACAACAACAAACAAGGGAGCTGAGTGACTCCAACTCCAGTCAGTTCTTGATGCTTGTAAAATTGTAACGAAAAGGGAAAAAATCATAAAATGGTGATCATTGAACACATTTTGTCGTTCCAGTCATCAGAATGACTGATAAGTATCCTTGCTTGAACATGTTGAAAGCCAAAGTCTATAACTCAACTCAACGCAGCTCCCTGCTTAAGTCGACTTTGACGTGACTGGACCAACACCAAGCAAAAAAAAAGATTTTGAAACGTGCCTAAATTAATTTTGCATACTGAGAATTAGCAAAAAAGGAAGTGAGAAAATGTTATATGGTCATTACTGTACGGAAATACGCACATTCCTGCAAAACCCATTCCCATTAAATTTTTCCCCCTTTTCGCACAGAACAGAGCAAGTTGAGCCGATGCAAAAGGAAGTGACTAGTGACTGAGCTCGGTTTTGGCTCAGAGTAGGCAGAGTTGACAGAGAGGAAAAAGAGTTTGTCAGTCAGGTGTCAAAGTTACAAAATTGACATGGATATCCGGTTGGGTCTTTCTTCATTCTTATCTCAAGAATTAACCCTTTGAAAACTGTTCAAATGTTTAATAAAATGCGTGCAGAGCTTTGCACTGGAATTGGAAGGATTTTCAGTTTTCAAGGAAAATGTCTTGTGAAGTGTGAGAGGTCAGCTCGTTTCATTTCATTGACTGACTGAGTGACAGCAATGCAAAATAAACTGAGAGTAAAATGCTCACATTTTTCTTACTTACTCCAAAAAATAAAATGTCTCTTTTTTAATCTTTTTCTTATCTTGTGGGAAAGGATTTTTATTTTTTGTGTGGTTTCACTTCCACTCAACCGGACATTCACTCGCTCCGCTCTGTCTTTGTTTTTGGGAATAAGCAGAAAGACGAAGCTATAAAAATGTCAGTCATTAAATTAGGGACAATTAGCACTTCTTTTTCTGCCAGACTTCCAAAAAAATAAGAAAAGGAAGGAAAAGCGGAAATTGAGAAAACCACAGTGTTGCAAAGCAGCAGGAGCAGCAACATGACACGCTTGCTTGCTAGAATTTAACGACAACCTTTTTTACACGGTTTCTGGTTTCGTGCCAGCTGAAAATTATGGCGAAAAAAGGTGACTTGCTAGATTTTATTAGTTGAGAAAAGGCAGACGGTCATCGAAGCAAGTCATAAAAATGACTGTATTACCTCAAACACTGAATGAGTCAAAGTCAAAGTTGTACATAATATGAGCAAAACAACTATACGTATGTACTTACACTACATTTATTATCATTAGATGATTATTGTTATGGTGGATGGACACACGTCCACACAAAATTGCACAGGGAGGTGAAATAGCCACAAGAAGAATGCGTAATAGGATAATAGAGAATTGTGTCCTAGTTCATGTTCGTGTCACTGTCAATTAGATGATAGCAGGAAGAGAGCACGAGCAAACGAACGAGACGAAGACAAGGTTAAACAAATTGGAAGATTACCATTTCATATTTCATACTAACTACGATCATCATCGCCATCGCTATAGTACGACGGTCATTTTCATGCATGATGCACCTATTATGTAAATGAACGATTCGATCACATCATCACATCCCCTTCACTCACATCGACACACATGGGGTTAATCATGAACATCCTCATTTTTTGTGCACCCAAGCCAAAGCACCTATCTATTTTACCTGGACAATTCAATATTTTCATTTCTATGGACATGCACATGGACACTGACATTGAACGGTGTTCAGTAGAAGGTCGTATTCGCACGCTATTTCATCAGTGGCTTTGTTTTCTTTTATAATCGCTATAACCAGAAGAAAGAATTTTTTTATAAAGGTCTCCATGAAATATGCATTTATTTTGATGAGCCCGAAGAGAGTGACCCTTCCCAGAGAAATGAAATGAAATAAAATGAATGCATGCAAATGACTCAGCCGGGTAAACAAAGCGCACTTTCCCCGTTCTGTGTTTGTCGTACCTAAGTAATTTTCTTTTTTTATTCTACTTTACCTGATTGCTCCATTCAGCAGGATGGATGAATGCACTGGATGCACCAGAGAAAAAAGTGTGTGCATGTCGTTAAATTAAAATGCATCGAGGCATTCGCGTTTGTTTACTCATCGTGATGATATCATGAAACCGATATTAATATTAAACCTTAGGAGAATATTTTTTTTACCTGCTTGCTACGTTGCTATACTGGAGAAGATAATTTTTTTATAATATGAAATAGTATGAAATAAGATAATGTATGCAGGCAGATGATGGGGTATTCACTCTCCTCACTTCCTTTCTCGCATCAATGTTACCCATCATTATGATGATGACAACGATGATCATGATCATTTCGTGGAGCAGAGCCAGCTCAACATTCATTTTAATATCTTGTCCACGCGTCTTTTTGTTTCTCGAGGAGAATCATGATCGTGATTGAGATCAACCCATCGACTTTAGCTCGAGCTCCACTACGAAGGAAACGAAAAGAAAGTCTGTAAAGAAAATATTTACCTAGCAAGCAAGAGAAAAAACGCGGTGGTGAGATTATATATGCATTTTCTTTTTGTGGAGGAGGAGGAGGAGGAAGCACACAGGAAAAAGAACGGAAGCGGGGTTTCTATTTTCTCCGCTGGGTTTTGCGCCCATTTCAATTCCTTTTCCTTTCTCCTCGCTCCTCTTCCTCCTCCGTGCAAACACACACGGTGAAAATTGAAATGCCACCCGCGGCCACTTTTCTAACTTGCTCCACAAAATATCTATCTTTGTTTATATAAATATTGACCATTTTATTATGAAAGTCTGGAAAAAAAATCTATGTACATATGAAGGAGGAGGGATGTTGATGGTGATGGTGGATATGGTCAGGAAAGAAAATGATCCTCCTGTGGAGACGAAGCCACGGAGACCAACTATCTACTGGAACACTGGAAGCTGCTACTGCTCCTCTGCTACTTCGCTTTTCTCCAGTAGGCGCGACGAACCCTTTTTTATTCGAATTATTCCTTTTTATATAAATATAATGTGTCCAAAAGGGAGGCAAGGGAAAAGAAATGAATTTTGTTTTTAAATCACCATGAAAACATTCTGCTCGCTATCGCTTACTTTTTTTATTTTTAAATAGAAAAATAAAAAGGGGTTATGTTGCAATAAAGACGCAAGTTGTACATCACATTATTTTGTGCTTGCTTTGCTGCACAAAAGAGAATAAAGAAAATTTTCAAATTTTTGCTCCAGCAAGTTGCTTCTGCTACGGATGGACATTATCTCGCGTTATGTTGCTTCATTAATAAATAAATGCATTTATTTTTATGATATCGAATTGGAACGATATCATATTTTTTATGTATGATATTATTCACAACTTTTTATGCTTTTTATGTGATGATGGCTGATATAAAAATGATTTCTACAAAAAATCCAACTTTCAATGAAAGGGAATGTTTTTCCAACTCAACCCTTTAAAATAAAAAGAGTCGTCTGTTTAAAGTGTTTAAAAATATCACGTTTCTTTTAAAAAGCCATAAAAAGTCTGTTTTGAAAACAGTGAAAAGAATTGAAACTCGCTTGGCAAGTCAGATGAAGTGAAATGATACTTTTCAAATAATTTTTTGTCCAGTCCACTGACTGCATGTGAGAGACAACCCACATAAAAAAATGTTTAAAAATATCAATAACAATAGGAAAGCAATGTTAATACGAGCAAGTTTTTTTTGGAGTGCGAAACGAGAGTTGGGAATATTCATTGGATAAACAAATGAACCCACGCACACACGTGAGCGATGAATTGTCTCTGCTGAAAGCTTCACGTGATCACAGCGATCGAAATGACAGCGTGTCGTGATGCTGATTAATCTAGGACGAGACTGGTGAATCAAATGGATGTGGAGGCAGAGACGTGTTATGGAATTGTGTGATGGACGTGGAGGTGGATGCGGATGTGTTTCATTTTTATTATTGATTTTCCACTCTGGTTCGTCGCACATCATCTCGTTCTCTTGCATCACCCTCAAATGCAACTTTCTTTTCTTTTGTGTTCCTCCATTCTTCTCCAGTGAAACAGTGACTTTCTTTGCTTTGCATAAAATATCACTTCACCACGGTGCTGGAAAATTGACCTATGCACAACAACATGCATACATTTTTTCCCACTGAATCTTTTACAATTTTTTTCTCATCATTTTATGCGGTGGTAGTGGTGACAATGGACAAAAAATGCCAGCCACTCTTCTGGCCACAAACGGTACTGTTGCTGCTGCTTTTTATTTTGTCAAAATACAATGGTGTATGACGGCACTTATCATTTTCTCTCCGGGAAGCATTGTGCATGCAAACATTTCCACTTGGATTGATTTCACTTGGGAGATTATGGACAATCCTTTTCTCCAGCTCTTTTCTTTTCTTTTCTGCTCCACTTCATACCACCGTCCATTCAGTCACAGCTCTCGCTCTGCTGTCCCATGTGAAATGGAAAATGAACTCAGTGAGTGAGTGAATGAATGAATCCGACTCCGATACTTTCCTTTGACATTATACATATCATAATAAATATTCTCCAGCATTCTCCAGTCATTTCCATGGATGTTTTGTTGTTTGCTGTTTGCTCAGTGTGGACACAAAAGATTTGCATTTTTTCTCTCCTCTCTCATCTCATCTGTGACAAAATAAAAACTGAGCTGGAAGTGCACAGCTTACTTAAGCTTACGTAACTTACTTTTCCTCGAGAAATTGTCCAGTATTTTTCACTGGCTAAAAGATTAAGAGGATTGTTTTTTGGGGGGTGGAGTGTTAGGGAACAAAATTCCAGAGTAGAGTCCCACTGGACAATTCCACACTTTTTTCTCTTGTTTGCATCTCGCTCTTCTCTCTTTTCTTCTGGACTGACTTTTTTGTTTTGTTTTGTTGGTGTTGAGTTGTCAGTCAAACGGGGACACAGGAGACAAGGAAGAGGAGAAAAAGTTGAGTTGAGCACACTACAATACTACAAAAGGTTGATGACTTGGCAAAAATATGTAACGTAGTACCGAAATTGTGTAATATTGACTGCTGCTGGTTGACTTTCTCTGGAACGTATCTGGCTGAAGAGTGGAGTGAGCGAATTCTCTCCGTGTGCAATAAATGTAAGGTAATGACATTTCTCCAGGACAATTTCGCTTTGTCGGTGAAAATCAGATTACGTCAGCAACGAGGCGGAAGCCTGGATGGAAACAGACGGAGAGATGAGATGTGTGCTCACATAAGTACATACATACACATTCATGAGATATTTTTTTATTTGTTCTTCTTCGGGAAAATATTTTTTGGTCAACTTTTTCTATTTGCTCAGCCAGCAACCACGTCACTTCTCGAGTTCTTCTCAACTTCAACTCCGGTGGTGGCGAGGCGAGGCTTGGTGAAGGCCTGCGGGCTGTTTGGCCAACAAAAACTGTTTCGCTGACGTTTCGCATTTCTCAATTTCGCTTTCATAATGCGAACAAAAAGTTTCTCGGAAGGTGTGACGGTCACAGTCTTCCTAACAATGGACCACTGGCAGGGTTTTCCAAGAAAATAATTAGTGACAATTTTTTAAGTCCTTAATTACATACGTACGGACAAAACCGCTTGATTCAAAATATAATTTTGATTTTGTGTTCGTTGCATATTTACACATAAGCGGCAAACTAGCTGAATTGTCTAATGTGTCCACACATCACAAATTCATTTCACAATCCACTTGTCCAGATCAATGTCAACGTTAAGGAAGAAAAGCATAAATAAAATAAATAAAAAAGATTGCAAGGGGATGTACGTATGTGGTCGATTGTCCTTGTGTATGCATGTAATATTTTTTGACGGCTCAGTTCACTTTGACTTTGGATAAAAAAGATTCGACTGACTGAGAATGTTGCTGACAATAAAAATAGAAACTAAAAATGCGAGCGAGGACAAGAGACGAGTGAGAGTGAAATAATAGAAGAAAAGGAGAGAGACTGCGATTTCCCCCAGAAAAAAGAAGAAAAAAGTCACGTTCCACTTTTCTCTCTCTCTCTTCTGGATAGTATCATGGTAATGATGAGGTTGTCTTGTCGGATCATTTCAAATTTCATCATTCATCACTTGAGCTCTTCATTCGCCATCATCAACTCAAATTGAACTCTTTCACTTTTGTTAAGGTCCACTGAGCGAGCTGCATACTGGAAAAAATGAAAAGTTATTTTCGGCCCAGCCATCCAATCTACTGTAATAATGCATTCCACCTACGTTTAATTTATTTCGTCCCATGAAATGAAAATGGAACGAATGTAAAGCCGTGGCGTGATTAGCTAAGCTGTGCTTGGATTCACTTGAGATCTGCTTCAGTTATCTGTACAAGACCTTCCAGAAAATAAAATCAATCAGTTCAACTGAAGTACTGGACAATTTTCTCGAGATCACATGAAATGACATGAAACAACGGAGAAAGTCAATAGGGGAAAACATTTTTTATACTTTTTTACTCGGGCGATTTTGGAGAAAAGTGTGTAGGAAATAAAGAAGCTAAAAAGAAGTAAGTGGAAATCCCTGCAGTCGACCAGCTAGCTCGGGATGATGATCATTCATGAAGTGAATGACGAACAAAACTGTGGAGCAGACAGAGTTGTCTTTGGACTTTGCTTGGACGGAGAGAGTTGAGTAAAGAGCCAGAGGCTTGTTGATTTCTCCACGGAAAGAAGGTGGAGCAGTGGAGCTGGGGCAGAGCTCTACTTCGAGTCTCTTCTTCACTTGACTTTCCTCATTGTCAACCAACTTAACTTTTGCTTCTCCATTTTCCCGAGTTTGGAACACTCCAGAGCATTCTACTCCATTGTATTATCATGTTGTCACTGATGAGCATTCTCTAGAGACTCTCATTTTTTCCTCTAAACGCTTTTGCTCACTTCTAGCAAATGGATGTGTCTTCCTTGGTGGGATGTGAAATTTCTTTATTGACTCTGTTTTTTATCTTCTTCCCATTTATCTCGAACAGAACCAAATCGAATCACATGCGGCATGCCCACCTGTCACCAAATCTGCTCGTCCGCTTGGTCACTCATCCAGCACGTCCAGGAGAAGCACGGTGTCAAGTTGTGTGCAGAGCCGGGCTCTTCTAGCTCGCCGGGTGGCGCAGCCTCGAGCCTGTCCTCATCAAACTTGGACTCATCGACGCCGGCCGGAGGGAATTCCTTGGCGACCTCGTTACTCCTCGGAGGTTCCTCCAGTTCGACATCCGCCCTCCAGCCCTGGAGAGGCAGCAGCACTGGAAACAGTAACAGAAGCAGTCCGCTCGTTCTCGGAGGTGGAGCCTCATCAACCGGGGTGAGGGCGACGAGTCCCTCTCCCATTTTGGGCAGCACGCTGCTCGGCGTCCCCTCCTCCATATCAAGTCTTCAGCAGGCGATGCAAAGTGTGACGGGGTCGTCCCCCTCCACGTCCATCATGTCATCCTCCGTGAACACGACGAGCGGAGGCGGTATCACAGAGAGACCGAACAGTTCGACGAACTCAATCTGCTCCATCTCGAACCGGAACACGAAAGAGAGGGAGGCAAGAAGCGCCAGTCGGGAGGGTTCCAGGGAAAGGTCATCCTCCTCCAACTCCTCCTCCGCTGCCCTCCTCGGCTCGCCTTTAATGCCGCAAGGAATCTCCCTCGCTGCAGCCGCAGCTGCTGCAAACGGTGGTCGCAATCCGCTCGTTCCCGCCAATCCCTTCAGTCCAGAGGGACTTGGACTGCTGAGGTTTCCCTTTCCACAACCATTCTGTCTGCCACCGAGACCACCATCTGCGACGTCCACCTCCTCCGTGGGATCGTCTGTCGTCGCTAGTCATGACTTTCGTGCTGTGGAACAATTAGTCAATCCCGCCGCCGCTGCCGCAGCCGTCGCCGCTTTCGCTGCCAATTCCGGCAATCCACCGGGAGGAAACTCCGCTGCTGGAGTGTCCAGTGCTTCCAGCGGAAACAACAATAACAGGTCAGGATTCTAACGAAACTCCTTTTATTAGCAATTATATAGTCCAATTCAAAATGTCACCTTACCCCTCCAAGTTTCCTCCATCCTCCAGTTGTTGTTGTTGATGATGGTGATGATGATGTGGTGAAAGCTGCAATTTGTATCACGCTTCTCTCTGTTTTCTTTCTGCGCCCACAAAACGAAGCTCTTTCTTTAATTCTTGTCTAGTTTCTCTTCTTCTTCCGCTTCCTCCACTTCTTGCGTTGCTCCGACAACCGCATCTGCAGCAGCTACCGCCGCCTCTTCCTCCTCCAGTAACACAAATAACTGCGCGCTAATTACTGCAACTAACACTAACCATAGCAGTAATAACAATGCAGCAGCCGCGGCGGCGACGATGGCCGCTCTTCTTAGTTCGCCGCCCTCCCGGCTACCCGCCGCACTCTCCACTCTGCTTGACACACTCCACCAACATCACCACCACCACCATCCACTACAGCAACAACAGCGCCATCTTCTGCTGTCACCTTGTCCAGCTGGCGCCCCACCTGCCCCGCCGTCCCTCCTTTCCCCTCTGAATCCACCTCCTCCCCCAAATCCACATCCACCTTTGCCACCCATGTCATTTTCAGACCAGCTGCCCCCATTCATGCAACATCCTCATCATCATGACATTTTTCTGCACAGTGACTTCCGGCCATCTCCCTCTCCCGGCGGACCACTCGGCCTGCCTCCAGGAGTTGGAGGACTCCCATTTGACCCCAGAGCAATGGATTTGGCAGCAGCAGCCGCAGCTGCAGTTGCCTCCATGAACAGACATGCACCCGGGGGAAATCCCGGCTCTGTGCCAGGATCCATCACTCCGGCATCTATGACTGAACCACTTGACTTTTACTCGCAGAAGTTGAAGCAGCTGGCGGGAGGCACGAGCACCAACCCCAGTCCGTCTCCACTTTCACCGGGATTCTCCAGGAAGCCAGTGATGACCCCGCCGTCACCACTGTCTCCAGAAGATGGTAATTGTTTTCTCTTTCTCTCTGCTTATTTTTTGTAGATCTGTATTTTTGTTTTCGGTTTGCTATTATTTTCGTTATTGTAATTTTACCCCATTTTTTTTTAAGGCAAAGGTAAGAGGTGTCACGTGTGCGGCAAGAAATTCCGCTTCGACAGCACCCTCGCCACCCACTTGCGCACCCACGACAACGATCCTCCGCATTCGTGTCCTCACTGTCGGCGAGCGTTCGCCTCGCACTTGAGACTCCGTCGGCACCTCATTTCTCAGCACGGTCCACTTCCCGACATGGACGAGTCTCTGCTCGCCTCCATGGGGTTCGGCGCGATGGCTGGACTTGCCTCCGCTGGAATACCGCCAGGATCTCCATTTCTCGGTGGAAAACACCCGGGCCTCCACCACCAGCTAAATCCACACCATCCCCTGCTCCAGCAGAGTGTTGGTCACGGTGCAGAGGACTCCGGAGTTGTGAGTGGAGCAGTTGTTGGAAGTGTAAGCAACGCATTTCCACTGCAACTTGACTCCGGCTCGTGCACCAGTCCACATGGCGCCGGGCGAAGCAGGAGCACTCCAACGCCTCCGACATCTGGAATAGGCTCGATGACAGGTTCTGGCTCCGGAGGTGCGACGACGTGTTCTGGTCCGAATTCCTCCAGCTCATCCACCACACCCCATGATCTGATCCTCTTCGACTCGAGCAACGCTAATTCAAAATCCGAGTCGGATCATGGCCAACTCAACAACAGCGGCAGTAGTGCAGGTGGAAGTGGAGGCGGTTCCACGGAGATCGAGGCTTCCAGGAATAGTTCTAACGGCAACAACAATAACAACAACAGTCTGGAAGAATCAGAAGACACAGGTTTGAACAAGTCTGGCAGTTCGGAGGAGACGGGCGGTGGAGATGAGCTTGGAGACTTCCAAGAAGAGTCTTTGAACCTCTCCTCGACCGGGCCGGCGGTGGAGCAGAACAACAACGAGAACAACCACAGAAGCAGTCCGGCAGAGAGCACAGGCAGTAAGAGGAACGACATGAATGAGGAGAATGACACCTCGAGGTCGAGGTCACCCTCTTCCAGATCCACCTCTGTGAACAAGCGGCATTTGTCAAGCAGTCCTTCGAGCAACGCAGAGAACAAGCGACCTCGCAGTAAAGACGAGTCAAATGAGGAGGACAAAGGCGAGGACTCATCGCTGGAGGACGACAACTACGATGACTTCATCGACAGCGATGAGGGCGAGGTGGAGAATGCTGAGCCGGAGGTGAAGCGAAGGCGAAATGGCAATAATAACAACAATAGTTCAACAATGCAAGGCAACGAGCCGGAAGACTTGACACGTCCCAAGAGTGACGCCAGCAACGGCGCTGCGAAGAATCCTCTACTGGCGCACCAAAATTCGTTGGTGGGCGAGCTGATCGACAGATTCGGCTTGAACAACATTGCGCAATACAGCGAAGCCTACCGCCAAGCCCTGAAAGAGTCGCAGCTGTACAGTAAACTGATGAAGGGAAACGGAAGTGGAGACCGCTCCGGTGGAATCACGCCAGCCTCCATGATCAACGGCTCGAGTCCCAGCTCACCTCCAATGGGTATCCCCGCACCTTTCGACATGCTCAATCCCGCACACGCCGCAGCTGCCGCTGCAGCGGCTGCCGCCGCCAACGGTGCTCATCCTCCTCCGCCACTTTTCCCATTCGAGACTAATCTGGAGAAACGACTCAAAATGGAATCTTTCGAAGGACTGCACGCAGCGAACCTCTGGCTGCAGAGAGGCGACCCTCTCAACTTTCTGAATCCTGCGGCAGCCGCTGCTGCTGCGGCTGCGATGGAAGGTGCCGCGGGACAGGGAAATCCTCTGGTGGGTAATCCACACGGACTGAATAACGGGACAGGGGAGAGGGAGAGGCCAGAGAAAACGTCAAGGTTCAAAATGGATCGCAGGGTTGGAGGCAACTCTGGTGGCTCGGGAAATCAAAGTGTGGAGGGAGGCGTCCCACTCCCAAATTTCAAAAAGGAAGGCAAGCGAAATGACACATGCGAGTACTGTGGGAAAGTGTTCAAAAACTGTAGCAACTTGACCGTTCATCGGAGATCTCACACTGGCGAGAAGCCCTACAAATGCGAGCTGTGCAGTTATGCTTGTGCTCAGGTAATTGCAATTTCATTTCATCTGCTCCATTGTATCTTATTTATTACTATAATAGCATCTTGGGAAGCATCATTTTCCACAGTTATAATTTTTATTCATTTATTCATTTTCTTATATTTTCTTTCAATCACCTCGTTTTGCACAGAGCTCGAAACTGACGCGTCACATGAAAACGCATGGACGCCTGGGGAAGGACGTGTACCGGTGTCGTTTCTGTGACATGCCGTTCTCCGTGCCGTCCACGCTGGAAAAGCACATGCGGAAGTGTGTGGTGAACCAGAACAATCTGGCGGCGGCAGCGGTAGCCGCTTCGGTGAAGCTTGAGCTTGGATCGGCGCAGTCGTTTATGGACCACAGCGAAGAGTCGAATTCCAAGGAGGCAACTTGACTGTTGCCGTGGGGGGCGGGGGCTCCCTTGATTCCCCATCTTCCGCCTGGTGCTGCCCACCCACAACAGCCACCTTCGTCTCAGCCATCCTCAGCCACCTGTTCACTCGAGCAATCGCTGAGTCCGTCACAGCCGCCACATCCCTCACCGCTCCAAATGGCGACGTCGCCTCCGCTCGCACAGGGTTTCCACATGCATCCCCTCCCGCATCTCAACCTCCTCCCGCCACACCCACACTTCAGGCCCATACCAACACCGCCCACTGCCGGTATCTTTTAATTAACACTTTTATCTAGACAATTAGAAACTTTTAGGTAATTTATTCAGGTTAAGAAAGTGTATTGATTCACGAGTTGTGCTGAATTATTTTAAAACCTTTCAACTGTTGCCATTCACTCCGTTTCGTTGCGTTGCGATCTTGGTCTTTAATTTGAGTATTTAGATTCGATTTGATCCGGTTCTTTGCACCATTTTATTTATTTGCTACGCTAAGCGAAAAATGGGTTGAAGTGAGACAAAAGAGATTTCTCATTTACTTTATAACAAGGGGATGGACTTGCCTTTCACCGCCACTCGACTTGTACCATTTTCTCAATCCGCATTTTTTTGTCCCGTTGCACAAAGCCTAGTCCGTTTAGCATGATAAAATTTAAGGTTAATTTAAGACAGGAAAATAATTCAATGTCTTCCCGGTTTAGAATTCCTATTTACTTGCATTTGCATTAATAGTAAATTATAGTTAAACTACAAAGGTTAAAGTTGCGCTTTAATTATTCATCGAGTTACCTCAGTTGTTTTTAGTTTCATTGTACAGTCAATTAATTGCAGGTTTAGTTTGCATTTTAGAGGCTCTCAGCCCAGAAAGCCTAGATTAATAACTTAATTATAATTTTCAGTTTGTTGCAAGTCTAACAATAAAAAACGACGGTCCCAAGAGAAAAAAGCATTAATTAACTAATTTAGCTAAACTAGGTAAATTAAATGAGAAACAAAAAATGAATACAGGGTTTTTCTTACCAAAAAAATATGTAACCGTAATTTGGGAAGTGAAAGTGAGAGGTTCTGTATCAACGGTAAAGGGAGCATCTCGAACCTTTTTCAACACTTCTGAAAATTGACTTGAAAAATAAAAGTATTGCACTAGAAATAACATGAAAAGTGAAAGTTTAAGGAAATTTCAAAAAATCTTATAGACAAGGACAAGGGTATATTCATTATTGATACATGATAATGGATTTTGCCGTGTTGCGTTACCATAGTTACCGGTATTTAATTTAGAGTAGGGTATTACATTAGAATATTAGACTAAGTTCAGCATTTAAAGTAGGTTTATTCCTTTTAACAATGACATAGAGAATTTTAAGTCGCACTTTCGCAGTGTGCGTTTAAGTCACGTCTCTGAATGGTTGAACGAACTGGATATTTAATTTTTTCAAAAGGTAAATTGTAAATATTTATATAATTATTGCAATAATAAATCCTCGATAGCTTCACCCACCAAGAGATCGCTCGCCAGATGGAGAAAGATAATGTAATTCAATTAGCCCATACTTTACACATAGTCAGATGACGCGTGTAGGAAGATAATTTAATTAACTCATGGCGACGTTAAGAAAACGAGGGACTGGGGCTACGTAAATGTTTAATTAAAGCGGAGGCGTGTCAAGGTGGAGAACACGTGACACCGTCGTGTGAACTCTGTTACGAAGAGATTCTTTTTTGTACAAATTTTTCGATAGTAAAATAAAATAACTTTCCGTGTGGTAGTAGTCATAACAGAAAGGTTAATTAACTTAATTAAGCACAATTTATATTATACAAAGCAGTTAATTAGGTAGCTAGCTCATTAGCTGGTGAGTGACATAATACAGAATTACGTGCATACATACCTAAGGATGGATAATCAGGGCTATAGTTATAAAAACCTATTTAAGCATAGAGCAGACAAAAAAATAATTTTAATAAAAATGTAATCGAGGATGATGGCAAAGTTGACAAAAGCAAAACATATTTATTGATGACTATCAAGAAATGGAGATTTTTTTTTATCAAATCAGCTAAAAAATCACGACATTGCAGTACTCGAGAAATGAGGCAAAGTGGTGGTAAAATTTAATTTAATTACTAAACTAAAGAGGCTCCCTTCTTTATCTCTCCAACTTTTTATAGTTTTCAATTGTAACACGCTATAAGCGAGTTGTTTTTAAAATTAAGAACCGGCGTGTAAAAATACCAACACCTACATATTTAATAATGAATTTATTAATTAAGTTGTAGAGTTGCATAAATAAAGGCTTTATACAGAGAAGCAGAGCGGAGATAAGGAACGAGTAATTTGATGAACCAACTTTAATGACATAATACTAATAATAATTGTGCTGTACTTGTGCAAATAAATAATAATTAATTAGCGGATAAAAGTATAGCGCTTAGTTTAGATACTTTACGGTTACATCGTTAAAGTGTTTTTACTAGATGATACTTTCCTTTTCGTACCGACCCGATTTCCTTTTGTTAACGATTTACATATTTTTAAAGAATTAATTGAAACTACACAATGCGGATAGTTCACTATTCTTCTAATTGTCTCCTAGTCGCCGTTTGTCATTCTTTTTATTTTGTACATAAAGAAAGCATTTCTCTCAGCACGATCTTTTTAAAGCTAGTTAGCATTAATAGCAGCATATCAAACTGACTTTTAGCAGTAAAATGAAATACAATTTATTTAGAGAATAGACAATTAATTAATTACCATAAATGCATGTATTTTTAGACTAGTTTTAGGTTACAAACGAAATGGCATCTATTTATTAATTTAAGTACATTAATTATATATAGTTTTAGCACTTTTACGGTGACATCTTTTGCTAAAGGTAGCAGAAGAAAAGCCACGGTGACATGGATACCAAGTGAAAAAAGTTGCACAATTTTTTTGTACTTTTTATGTAAATAATTCTGGTTTATTTAATGAAATGCGTAAGTAGCATGTTATTTACTTTAGGCGACTTTCATTGCATAATTTTTTGCGACAAACTGTTGAAAGTGTCGAATTGAAGTGGATGCGGATCAAGGTGAAAATTTGTAAATTTATTTTCTTGTACAGACACGACTCCGTGGCATGACATGATGTGAGGTCATTTTCTTTTTTGTAAATAAATTTCTATTTTGGATTTGTTGGTGCACAAAAGAATTGAAATATTCAGTTTTTTTCTTCTGCGAATGGACATGATAAAATATTATCATTTTATTATTATTAATTAGTGATAATTAATTAATTGCTATTACATAAGATGATGCGTATGTTTGTGTGTCAGTGTGAGTGTGGTATAAAAACCTGTTTTGTCCGAAAACGAAATCCATCACGGAAAAAATGTCGGAAAAAGGATTTTTTCGTAGTGTACAAAAATGATGATGATAATAATTGCAAGAAATCAATTTGATACCTAATTAATTAACGTAATTACAATTTGATAAATGTGAATTTAACTGTAATCGTAATCACGGAATGAGAGGCGTCTAGAATGTAAAAATAAATAGATTTTTATTCAGTCGATGAAAATGAATATTTCATAGGTAATTACAGTTACCTTCCTACATACAAAATTTATTAAATTCAATATCAAGGCTATTAAATTAAATAATTAACCATTGAACTGCAAGGTTATGTATTTGTAGAAAAAATGTGTATTACTATCAATAATTAACTAATTAAATAATTAATGAACAACTTTTATAAAATATGACTAATTACAATTATCGGACTCGGAAGATTAACATTAATAATGAATGATTGAAATAAGTAGCAAATATGAAACTGATTTAAATCAAGCGTCGTCAAAATCGATTTCATTAAAAAAATTGAAGCAACGTGAACTTTTGACGACTCACAAAAACAAAATGGAGCATTATTTGCTGAAAAAAAGTGAGCGGAAAAAATTGTAATGAACAATTAAGTTAGAGTTTAAGGAAAGATACAATAATTTGTAAAATATAAATAATGATGATCGATGATAATAATAATTAAAATAACTATGATTGTTAAGTAGTATTCGTGAAATTTAATCTAGAGAATCTGAATGGTAAAAAGTAATAAAAAATAATTGTACATAAATAAATAACTAATAAATAAGTACGATTTAGGTAGAGTTTACGTAAGTTAAATGATGACTATGATTAAGAATAAATAGCATTGATTTCCTTTTCTTTTCTCTCCAGTTTCATTGTGAATGGAAAATAAAGAGATTTGAAAACGTACTTCCAAACAATTCAGTAGTTACAATTTTCATTTATTCATTCATAGCCACTGCATTTTACTCAAATGGTCGCGTGAGCCGACATTACGAGACTTAATCTTATCATAATTTTGTCATCACATAAATTAAAATAATCCACTGCACCCGACTCCTCCAGTAAATCTCTGCACTGGGGTGACTCTGGAACAACGAAATCAATACTTTAGCAAAGCAAAGCTGGATCATTTTCTTTTCGGCTCCTTCTCATTTACCATAGGATGAAAATGATGCATTTCAAATCAACTTTTTCTTCTCCCCGAAAAATAAAACTGCATCTATCTCACAGGCAGGGACAAGGCAGGAATAAACAAGTTTATTCAGTAACTTAAAGCAGCAGAGAGGAGCTGGAAATGGAAAGATAAAAAAAATCGATTCTCTGCTGGTAACCCACCACGCCACCGCATGGAGAATACCGTGACTAAGAGAGTTGGACCGTTTCTCTCTCCCTTTTCATCTTGTCCTGTTTGATGCCTTGTCTACAAAATCTCCATTTCCTATCTTTGTTCATCCTCCTTTGTTCATTCTCTTTCGCCGTGTTACTTGAGCAATGCAAAGGAAATGCGAAGCTCTCCAATTCGAACGAACTCTAATCCAACCAAAGCCCAGTCCACGATGTTCGTTTAAAACATTATCCATGTCATGTGCAAATTAAAGCCTAAAAACATCTTTCATTTTCAAGGTGCTTTCATTATTTTCCTCTTTAAAAATCCGTTCATTTTTCGACCCCACAGATATATATTTTTAAACAAAAAATAATCCCCATTTTCCAATTTCCCCCACACATTATCCTCTTTTTACGCATTTCCTCCATTTTTCCAAGCTTCCTTTCACTCACCACGCGGCAGTTGAGCATTTTGTACTGGAAGCTCATTAAAAGCGTACACAGCTCATTCCTCTCGCTCTCCCATTCTCTGTTTTCACTCACTTCCAAAAAAATTGAATCTCGCCATTTTATTCCAATAAAGAGAGGGACAGGGACAAGGACAGGTACAGAGACACATCACAGAGTGAGTAAGCAGCGAGCTGACATCACATTGCGTCATATGAGGATTTTTTTGGGTGCGCTAGAAGGAGAGAAAGCGAGGATTATGCATGAGCAGTCAGATGATGACTATTAGGAAATGAAAAGATGATGGGCATGGCACGGGCACACATCACATCACATCTCATCAGATCACATCACAACACTTCATTTCATTTCATCCCCGCATCACACCGCTTTTTTCCCTCCTTTTAAAGCAATAATAACGGTAATCATCATCCTCCTGCTCCTGCACTGCCTTTTCAATATTCCTCCATACCTACAAAAAATGCCTTCATCTCATCTACCGTTTCATTCTCGTTCTCATTTTCTCTCCCCAACTTGAAGTTCGTTGCTTGCTCCGAGAAATTGCTTCACCCGCCTTGCATGACTTGAGAGTGTCATGTCTCAGTTATCATGGACACACATACGTACATTACATTTTGTACACACATGATACTTTACTCACCCATCAGCCATTTTAGTTGAGGAAATGCATTTTCAGAGAGAGAGGGAGGAAGGGAATGAGCGAGGGTGAGAGTTAGTTGGAGGCACTATTAGAGTGAAAAGCCTATCGTTTAAATAGTCTCTGCACCACGTACAGCCTCGATAAGAATGCACATGTGTGCACATGAGGGTATTCAATACACACAGGAGGGACACTGCATCTTCTTGTTATGATTGGGAAAATGTCGTGTTATTGCTGTCATTACGCAAAGTACAAAAAAGGGGAAAATGCATCGGGGGCGCGTTACATTTTCCCTCTTTCATAGACCTGGGGAAAAATTGATTCTTGAATTGAAGACTGAGGGAGCATTTGCTTTAGTGGTGAGTCAGTGGAAGCGAGGTGACATTTAAATGAGTGCTTACTAGTAAATTCATGCAAAAGAAGATACGTAGCCAAAATGTAAAAAATATATATTTCAATGCCCATGGTTGATAATCGTGACATAAGAATGAGACGTGGTGTTTTATAACTCTTCCGTGACATTTCTTGACGCACTCTTTACATCATTAAGAAGAAAACGGTTGACTTGAAACTTGTTCCTCTGTAATCACCCTGATCAAGTCTGCATGATTAGCTAAGGCAAATAAAAATAATAAATTTTACGCAGATGTCAACTTGTGTGGTGTGGTAGTACAGCATGGGTAAGTAAGATCTGAAATAGGGTCAGGTGTTTGGTTTTTTCTTGTAGCTCTCACTTTTTTTCTCTTTGCTGGCTTTCACCCGCGGGATCAATTTTTCTTTCGACACGAAAACGAGTTTTCTTCAGCCTCGAATGATGATGCGTGTCGGTGGCGGGCGGGCACCTGATGAAGAGGCTATGGAAAAGTCAACCAATCAGGGAAATCAAAGGGATCGAGGAGAGAAAAATACGTACAAGTGGAAACAATAAATCCCACAAAAACATCTCCAATTTTTCCTGTTACGCAAAGCCTTCATTATTTTTTTGTGTATTGACTGCAGATGAAATGAAGCCGTCTTAGAGTCCGTGACTTTCTCTGCTCGAGTGTGGTCTTGCATTGGATGCTTCTCTTGGTGAGTGACTCACATCACGCGACATTCTTCAACTTAACCTGGATCAGCGCCTCTTCCTTTTCACTTTTTTATTCTGCATCGTGCTTCTTGACTTGACTGACTCGACAAAAAACATTGCTCACACTGCTTTTACTATAAAATCCTTATTATTAGGAACGAAGGGAAAGAAAAGAAAGGGATTATCATTTTTCGAGGAGAAAAAAATTCTTTTCCATGTCCTGCTTAACGTCTCCCGGGAGAAAGAGAAAAGATGAGCACGAAACGAAACGAAGTCGGAGAGGAAAAGGGGTTACTCAAAAGGAAATGTTTCCAATGTCTATTTTTAATGGAGGTGGGAAATCAGTGCAATTTGTATCTGCCCGCTTTTTCTGTCATCATCATCATCATCATCACCGTCAGCCTCTCTCTATTTTTTCATTTCGTTTTTTTTCTCCAGCCACCTCAACCTGATTGAGTCTCCACCTCGAGTGATATTATATTATTAAGGAGGTGGTGGTTCGCGATGACTGTGGCGATGTTATGTTGGTGGTGGCATCAACGAGGCATCATTATATTTCTTAAATTCTTATGTGTGTGTGTGCTCTCTGTTCGCTCCGCTTTTTTCTCTGTGCACAGATGGGAAGGTTCCCTTGTTTCCACTGATCATTATTGATGTTTTTGTCTGATGCTCCTTCTCGTCCCCACCACAATTTTTTTTTCTTCCAGCAAAAGCAAATCGGTGACTTTTGCATTTTTCTCCATTTTCTGCTCCCTTGCAGAGGAGAAACCACCAGCTCCTTATTTCATTGGGAATGCATAAAAAATGCGAAATAATAATAATGGCTCTTTCCATATACACACCACATCACATACATAAAAATATATTTTTGGTCGTTCGTGTCTCTAGATTAGGATCCTCTTTTTCTTTTCTTTTATTTCTCCACACTTTTTTTTCTTCTCGAGATATGAGAGTGTGTGGGAATACTTAGCTTACTTTCTTTTTGTTGTATGTGATGTGATGCGAACGTTTCTTCTTTGTGCCATGGAGGCGACGTTCGTTTTTCACTGGTAATTTATGCAAATCACTCACTCACTCTTCGTCCTCTTCTTTTCCTCCTGCAGCAAGCAGAGAGCCTGAATCACAAAACAACAACTCAACTGCCTTTTTCCCTGAGAAAATGGAAATGCTCGTTCATGAAAGGAAACGCTTCATTTTCATTTTCATTTCTCTTTCACTGCAAGAAGAAAAAAATGGTGGATGTGCTTGTACTATGTACTTAAGCTTAAAATATTTTTTTTCATCCCCAAGCACAACTTGCAGGGAACAGATATTGATTGGAGTGATTGAGACCGGCACGGTCAAAGAAATACATCAACATCATCAAGGATTTTTTTTACTTTCTCTGCTTTCCCTTTTCTTTGCTTTTCTCTGCTTTTCTTGCAGGGACAAGGGAAGCTTAGCTTAGCTTAGCTGAGCGAGCATGATGAGAAACATGAAAGAAAGGCTGTAGAATGGACAATCAATACTATTCAAGAAAAACGACGGTTCGAGGCACAAGAGAACGGGTTATAATTATGCATGGAAAAAAGGACATTTTTCACAGCACAGATGGATGGGAGCGATAGTAGTCCACACAGCACGAATTATAATATTTATGTATCTACATTCTAAATAATATCACCAATACTACCACCAAACTCTGTCCTCTTTACTACTGCCTTGCATCATGCATCTAAAACTCTAGAAAAAAGTATCCCTCGTCTTTTCAGAGAGACATTCCCAATTTATTTCTCATCACAAGTAAAAGGAAAAGGGGGAAAGGCAAAGAGAGAAAAAAGCGAGTGAGCGAATGAAGGAGCGAAGATAAATTTCCGCTGTCCGGGCATAAACATTTTCCTTGTGGTGTCGTCTCCTTTCTTTCACTGTCTCTCTCCAAAAAAAATAACTCGGCCCTTCGCATCGTATCGCATTGCCTCGCGTCCTTCTTTCTCTTCTTTTCCAACTCGAGAAACACTCCAACTTTTGGAAGAAAAAAACCTGCTGCTGTTCCTGATAGCACACTAGACGAGGAAAAAAACGACGACGTGATTTTTCGTGCCATCCACTGCCACCTCCACCTCCAGTCGCACCACCGCCACCACCGACAACAATAATAATATCGGCATGCTCACACATGAAATGCACATTTATTATTATTATCATTATTATTACTATAAAAATGTATTCTTTTTCGTTAGTGGCGAAGAGGAGAAAAAGAAACTCGGGAATTAGATAGATGAAAAGAAAAAAGGAATATCCATGAGAGAGAGAAAGTGAGAGTTATGCATGCATGCATCCATGCTTAAGTTATTTTTTTCTCCCTTCCACCATTCCTTCCACATTTATTTCTGCTCTGTCGCCTTTCCCTTCCCTCGACAACAACAACATCACATCACTATGACTATGACTAAAAAGCCGCTGTTACTCGAGAGAGAGAGACTAAACTTAACTGAAGCTGCTCCTGCTGCTGCTCCTGGAGAATCCATTAATAGTTTTTTCCTTCCTCTTTTCCCTTGTAGCTTGTAGCGAAAGAAGAAAAAATAGAAAGGCTTAAGTGTATATAAATACCCGGGATGGAATGGAGGATTTTTTTTTCGTTTCTTTTCTTTAAAAAATACAATTCTCCAGTAGCCATTTTCTTTTTCTCTCTCCCCCAGTTTTTTCTCTCTCTCTCATGTGATGTGGATGTGAGTGTGAGTGTCAGTGTGAGCTGCAGCTCCAGCTCCAGCTGCAGCAGCTGGAAGACATGAAAAGAGGAAGACTCAAAAGACAAGCTAAAGACGACTAGAAAAATGAAGGAGAGGAGAAAAATAACCCTTTTCTACAATTTTTCCCCTTTTCTTTAAAAATCCTCTTTTTTTAGTCCTCGCCATTGTAGCGAACCAACCACTGCCACTGCTCCCGCTCTCGCTTTGTTTTTTTTTCTTGGACGAGAAAAATGTATTTATCTATCTACCATGCACTATGAAAAAACGATGTGTCCATGGTTTTTAGTTAGTCCATGTGATTCCTGGGCTTTACTTTCCTTTTATTTTTAGTCGCTCGAGATAATAATGTGATAGTGATGGATTTCCTTGTGTCAAGATGTGCTTACTTGCACACAACCACTACTAAAGAAAAAAAATTCTCTTGGAATAAAAAACGAAAATTCCCCAGTAAAGAAAGTACTATAGTATAGTAGAAGTAGAGTATCAGGGTGGAATTTGAGTTTCAGTTGAAGAATGCGAAAGGGTCAGCCATCCGTAGGAAAAACCACTGAAAGTGTACGAACAAAATGTGTTTGTAGTATGCGCAAGAGAATTTTTGCGGAGATGAGGAATAATTTGTCTTGTGACGACACCACCATCAACAACAATTTTTAATTCCAATTTCTGCTATATCGATGTGAATGTAGGTGCATACTAAGTAGATACGTACATACATAAGTGAGCGAGTTTACGTGTTTTCAGTTGGGAAAGGAAAAAAGGGATTGTTATTATTATTATTATTGCTTATCCCTTGAGTTTGAGAGTGTGACCCTTTTCCCTTCCGTTGGCTCGCTTTCCTTCCTTTCCTTCATTCATTTTCCTTTCCTTTACGTCGTTCCTTCTCTTCCTTGCTGCTTTCTCGATATTTTTTTTGTGTTGTCTAAGATATTTATGGTGTGCCGATGAGACAAGAGCAATTAATCTTTTTCACTCCTTCCTTCCCTTTCTCTCTCTCGCTTTCTCCTTTCTTTGTCTCTCTCTGCTCCCGGAGTGAAATGTGAAATGAAGAGCATGGATCGCGTGGCCTTCGCTTTTCTTCACTTTAACTACCACCTCGAAAACACAGTCTCTGCTCCCTTTTTCCGCTGCCTTTTCCACATCCACACAAAATGATTATTGCTTCGTTTTGTGTTTTCTTCCGATACTAGGCAAAAGTGGCCCACACCACGCCATTTTCTCACACTGTCCCCTTTCCCGGGTTCTATTCCTTGATTTCTGTACAAAAAATGAATGTCGCTTATAGTAACATATTACTTACCATTACCACCGCCACCTCCACCTCCAGTTCCACCCCGTGACCGTTTGTAAGTAAGCTAATTTAATTATCCCCATACTAAATTACTTTTGATTGCTTTGTTCGTTTACAAATTAGGATTTTTTTGTTAGTAGCAAAAAATGAAAATGTTGCGAAAAGGAAGGTTAAAGATGGGGTTTGTTTGGGTGAAATCAGAGATTTGGTGATTGATGGTGACGTGACTCTTGCAAGAGTGACTCTGCTCTGCCACAAAAATGCAAAGACTTGGATTGAAATTGTGGCAAAAAAATGTTTTTCTCTCTTTGGAAACTGATGTTCTGTCTAGAATGCGGATTTGTCGATGATGCACTACTTGCTTGCCTTTGCCTGCTGGAGAAAGTCCATTTCAAGTAAAATTTAATCCATTAAGGTACTTACGGACAAAAGATGGAGATATTTTTTAAATACTTTAGTACAAAGAAAGGAGAAAAGTGGAAGACGAGATTTTTGTCTCGTGAAACGTCTCGTTTTCTCCTTTTCCTCCATTTTTTTCTCTGCCTTGGAGCAAAGAAGATAAAAAAGGAGAGAAAGCTGCTTCTTGTGGCGAAGAGGGAAATATTTTTATTTCTTCATATATTTTTTGAATGTAGACACATTAAAAGAAATTCAGAGCATTGTCACTGCGTATTTTTTGGAGAAAGTAGGAAAAATGCTGGAAGGACTTTTCCCTCTCGTTCGTTGGGTTCTCTGGTGGAAAGAGTGGAAGGTGAACTCACTCCTCAACTGATCACGGTTATCCACTGATTCTTGCTCTCGCTCTCCCTTGGATGAAATATTAATGCAATTGAAAATATGTGAAAGCCAAAAAAGAGAAAGTCGCATATGCCAGAGAAAGTACGTTATGAGATGAGATGCGATGTGATGCCGTAAAAACTGGAGAAAAAACGAGTAAAATGTAGTGTTATAGGTTTTGTTGGAAGATTTTCTCCAGAAAAAATCAATTCCATTTTCCGGCCAAGCATAAAGCTATGAGTATTATGGAGAAAGGCATAAGATGTGGATGTGGATCTGCTGGAATCACAAAGACAATGGAGAAGAATGCTTTTCCGAAGATTGGAAATCCGTTATCAGTTTATTTTCAATAAATTTTTCATTGGTCGCCCATGTGCCATCCGTGTTCCATTCTCCTCAGCTCAGCTCAACTCGCCTCTGAACCGCCGCTGGAGAAACCTGATATTCCTATTATTATTACCATGATGCCAAAAAGGACGCTGGCTGGAATGGAATCGAATGCATGCATCATCTTCGCTCTTACTCACATTTTTATTTTTACTTTCTCTCCTTTCTCCCTCTTGGCCAAACAATATTCTTAATGTAATGAAATGGTTTCTCCCTTTTCCACTTTTCACTTGTCTCCAGTCTCTTCCAGTTGGTTCTCTGCTATTAAAGGGAATCTCTCCAGTTGGAGTCGGAGTCAGCCATCCTTCTTGTTGCTAACAAGGTTTAACTTTTTCCTCTGAGCACCAAGAAAATAAAGAGAAAGACATTCATTTTTGTTTGCACAGGAGAAAGTATCTCTTATTTTTGTGGTTGTCGCTCGCTCCTCTCGCTCTATCCAATCTCCACCACTCCATGTCCACAGCTCACGCTTCTTAAGAGAAGAAGAAAAGAAAAGGATTTTCTCTCTCTCCGCAACTCACATCACATTGGCTTCTATTCGTTCTGGAGGATGTGGAAAAATCAGAAATATTTTTTTCTCTCCTGTCGCGTAATAACGCTCAAGAGGAGAGGAAAGGAGTGAAGTGGAGCAAACGTGGAAAATAATGATGATGGGATTTATGACGTGGCTCGCTCAACTTGACACAAACTGGATTTTCGGAGTGGATCCACTTTTTTGCCTGAAAAAAAATTTCTTCTTCTATCCTTCCAAAGTAACAAACAACAAGAACAACCAGAAAACTTCTTCCTGGTCTTCTTCCAGTGATGGCGATGTCCCTTGAAAACATTTTTTATATATTTCTTCTTGGCAACAAAAAGATAAAGTAAATTGGAAAGAAATTGGGAGAGCAAAAATAAACTTTTACTTCGCAGAATGTTAATCTTGTTCTTTCTTGTAATTCTCTTGCTTTCTTTATTTATTACCCAGGCTTGACAAAAGACCTTCACAAATTTTCCTTGTACACATTGTGTCCAATATTAAGTAATTAGTTTAATTGAGTTAATTAGTGCATCGTAAAATTAGTCGTGTACAAAATCACAATGTGCATCGTCATAATTCAGCGAATGAGGTTACAGATACAATTGCAGCATCAGAAAGAAAGTGAAGTAAAAGTGAATAATAATAAATAAGAGTACGTAGAAAGGATGGCTTTTGGTTCGCTTCGGTGGAAAAAGCGTCGGACCGCGTGCGTCGTTTCATTTCTTTTTTTTGTAAAAAAAAGGTTTGGAGATGGCTAGGCGAGCAGATGGATGCGGGATATTTTTTCCTCATTTTCGATGGACGAATGGCTTGACTTGGCTTGGCATTGGAGGCTGCGGCTGGTCGGAGTGTTGGATGCTGGAGAATGTGTGTGGCAGGGAACAGCACAAGGCTATGCCATTCGCACACCGCTTTTTTCCAATAAAACCAATTTTTTCCATAAGAAGCAGCAGCGAGAGCAGGAGTGGAGGAGAGAGAAAAGAGGAATGTTGATATGTTGCTGATGGTGAGTGAGCGAGTGAGTGAGTGACTGAGTGAGGGGGATATAGAGTCGTTGTCGTCCATGCTTTCACTGGTGTAATGATGATGGGGAGAGAGGAGCAGTGGCAGCGGTTGGCTCTGGTGGTTCGTGGTGACCGATCGATTGAAAGGCATTTTCAGATTTTCGGATCTTCTCTCTCCCTCCAGAGCAGAGCAGAGCGGAGCGAGTGGAGAGTGGGGAAGAACGGGGATAATGTGTAGGTACACACTCTCCACTCACTCACTCACTCACTCTCACTCTTTTTTTCTCCAGCAAAGCAGCAGTAGTACCTTAACTTACAAGCAGCGGGCATCGCACTGGATCACAATACAATACATACCTAGCTCTAGCCTAGTACCTCTACCTTATGCACATACATACACACACAAACATACAAAACATACATTCATTATTATGGATTGGTTTTCACTTCGAAAAAGGGTGAACATGAACAACTCAAACTCAACTGCAGCCAGGCTCATGTGAGCGGAGAGAAAAATGGAGGGACTAGGAAACTAATACTAGATTCATACATACATTCATACACAGATTCGACAGAAAGACAGAGGAAAAACTGTGGGAAGCTGTGCACAAGGAAAAGCTGTAATTTTCTCGGCCTCCCTTCTCAACTCTATGGAGTTGGATGGAGGAGCGGGAGGAAAAACACGCATCTATCCTCCATCCATCCCATCACTCTCCCTCCAACAACCACTCCAGAAAACACGATGCTCAGTCACTCAGACTGGATGGATACCAACCGAAAACTAAACTCAGCTCAAAATTTTTTTTGTAGTAGATACGTACATTTTTTCCTTTCTCTACTACTGAAAAGAAGGAAAAAATCTCCTGGAGAAAATGACGACGATGATGTTGATGATGATGATGATGATGATGATGATGATCCATTCCCATGTGAAAGTTTACACTATCCTCTTTTCTTTTTTCTTTCTTTTTACTTATTCCTTTTCTCTCTCTCCCTCGCCACCACCATCGCCATCGCCACTCATATAAATTGTATAATAGAATAGAAACTTGCTTTTATATGTCTAGAGAAAGGCTAGATTGAGCAACATTTTTCATTGTGACTTGACTGAAGGAGAGTGAGTCAGCTTAAAAAAGTACGACGCTTGTGCTTTCCCTTCCTTTCCATTCCTCTTTTTCCTTCTGGAGACGACGGCTAAAAAATCTACATGGATCAGCAATGTGCGTCTCTTCTCCTACGGCCACACACGCAAATACACAAACACATAAAATAAGTCGTAAGTCGTTTTCCACGAACCAATGGCCACAACTAAGAAGGAAAAACGGGCTTTTTTCAAATCACACACAGAGAAAAGCCCAACCGACACGACAGAGACAGAAAGACAACACACGAACATTCTCATCCACATCAAGGTGAACATGAAGACGACGCGACGATGGGTATGAAGAAAGAGCGGAGAAAAATATTATCCAGGAGATTCCAGAAGGGAGAAAACGACCACAACGAACCGCACACACACAACACAACATTCACTTCATCCATCCATTTTCTCCAGACGAGTTCAGTTCTCCACACGCACGCAATGCAACGGTCCACACACACCAGATTTGGAGTGCGTGCGTGTGTGTCTAATACTATCCATCCACCTACAGACACAAAACCGACCCTTCCATCCACTCACTCAACTACGCATTCCGCAACACGCTTTTCCTCCGACTTTTTCTATATGGACACTTCCACACATTTTTTTCTCTTCCCACCAAAAAAAATATATTTTCGCTGGGGAAAAATATAATATGGAAGAATGGATGAATTGAGGGGATTTTTCCCTTCGCCAGAAAAAAAAGACGCCATCATGGAGCAAAGTTGTGCTGCTCGAGTTTTCTGGAGAACTTATCTTCTCCGGTTTCGTGCACCCTACCATTTTCCCATTATTTATTTCTAAGTCCATTTCTGTCGCCATGGTGATGGACGACGATAATGATGATGATGATGATGATGGGAATGGCGTTGATCTTCAAGTGAAAAGAGGTGGATATTTTTTAGGGTGTTCGCTTTTTCATCTCTCCTCGCATGTCTCATATGACAACGAAAAAATGCTGAAGTTGAGGGAAAAAGCTTCCTTCTACATGAAGCAGTCACTCACATCACATCTCATCACATCATGGATAATGCAGCTCTATTTTTTTTGGAAAAACGAAGCCGGCAGCAGTGGGATCATCAGCAGAGTGACTGTCATCAGTATGAGACTATCGTTAGATAGAAACATCGTGTGCAGTGGATCGATCCATTTTCACAATAAAATCTCCTACCATTTTTGTTAGACTCGGTTCTTAGTCTTTCTGCTCCAAGTCGGACATCATTGTGATGTGATTGTGATGACGATGTTATTATTATGTAGGTAGAGGGTAGCCTCCATTGTCTGAACGTGAATAAAAAAACAAAAAAACACACATTTTTTATTTCTAAGTCATCAGTTTTACAATGAACAATAAAATAAAGAAAATATTGCAAATGAATTGCCATCATATTTACATTAATTTCATTTTCCAATGATTGTTTTAAAAAACTGCAACTTCCGAGGTAACGAGTAGAGTACAATGAAGGAAAGAGACCTCTGTAAATAAAAGATAAATAATTAAATGAGAGAACTCATAAAAGTTTGATTTTAGACTGGAAATTGATTTCATTTGATTTGCTTTCATTGAATGGAATAAGTGGCGCATATCCGTGTCAGAAAGAAAAAACCCACACAACTGCTGGGAAGGTAGAGAACGATTCTGTATTCTTTTGTCAGAGACACTTTGACTTCCCCTCCTCCTCCTGTCGTCCTAATTACAAACTTGTTTTAAAAGTGAAATGTCAACCGGCCATTTTACCAGAGATATCCACGTGAGCGTCCACCCACTCACACAGAGAAACGAGGCAACGCAAACAAAGGACAGAGACTGCTGCTGCTCGCTGTATTTCGCAGTGCAAAAAATCATGCTGTTTCATTTTGATTACTTACCACGCGTTGGCGATGATCACTGCCTCAATAAGCTCGTAGCTCGCTACTTTTTCCTTTGCTTTTCTGGTTGAGAAAAACACCTATTTTTTCTTTAAAAATATTCCTGTATCTGAGTAAGTGTTAGTGTTCTGTGAGGCGAAATGGATGCAGCAGTTGATTTGAGCTTGTGAAAGCACCCTCTTGACGATAATAACGGGTTTGAATGAAATGATTGGGAATAAAGAGGAAACTGGAGCTCCGGTGTGCGGTGCTCCGTCAATGCGAAATGACACACTTCCTCCATCCACTTACTTTCTCTTTCATGTATCTACGTATGCACAGTCACATTCATTTTCTACATGCATCGATGGAACTCTGATTTACTAAATATTATCACCCGCGCATTTCTGTCCTCTTGTGGATTTGCATCACTAGTCTTTCCACACGTTCCAACAAAGAACATTAACCTTTTGACATTTTCCTATGGTCATTCATTGTATTTATGAAAAAAAAATCTCCAAGTCGAATAAGGTAGAAAAATACTATTTTTTCATTATTTTCGCTTCATCCTGGGATCTGTTTACATTACATTTGGCAGGCCATCATTGTGAGTTGTGCGATTGGAATTGAATGGGAACAAGGCTTTGAAGGGACCTCGGATTTTTATGCTTCGTCTTTTATTGTAGAAAAAGTGAACCGGGGTGTGTCCACTTTTTATCTCTCTGCTACGTATTGATTACTCATTGGTCGCTCTGAGAGGCTTTCAAAGGCTTTTGTTTGTTTGTTTGCTCTGGCTGCTGGGGACAATGGAGCGGAATCAATGGAATCTCATCGTCTCGCTTTGCTTTTGCTCTGCCCGTTCAATTCGCGTGGACACGAAAAAAAGGACCCTTACCCTGCAGTCAAAGGATGAATGAATGAAAAGGTGGACTAGTAACAAAAGTAGTCGTGCTGTCTCGATGCGATGCTATACCATCTCAGCTCACCAGTTTTTTCTTGCTATTGACTTCCAATGAGTTATTCTGTGTGTGTTATGTGTATGTGCATGTGATCCGATTCATTTTCATTGATCGCGATCGGGTGGAGCAGAGACTCACAAAGGAGCTCAGTCACTGGTCATTCCGTTCTATTCAGAGCTGCAGGCTTTTGTTGGTTTTTATAGTCATAAAAGGAGATTTATCTTTTTAGTTCATGCATCTTTTCAATTTGTTCCCCATTGTCCTGCCCCGTCCTGTCCAGTCAAGTCCAGCTCCATTCATTGAAACTGATGAACGTGTTTTTATTAGCGAAGCTTCCAGCCGTGACAAGTCAAGTGAAACCGGCAGCCTGCCAGCATCCAGCCACAATTCAACTCAGCAGAAATATTTACATCCAAATAAACTGCCCACTGCTTTCCATGCATAATTTTTATTACTCCATGCACTTGGCTTTCAATTCAATATTTTTATTAACCCTTTAGAAAAAACCAGTTGCAAAAATTTGCTTCAATCAAATCAACCCTTGTGCAGAAAAATGTGCAGTTTTTTTTAATATGCACTGGAAAGTGTCCTCAAAAGTGTTTTGACCTTTTTCCTTAATAATACGTTACGTAGCCTAGACGAATTTCTAAAAAAGGGTCGCGTTACGTACAAAGCTCATTTAAATAAAATATTTAAACATGAATACAGAATACCAGAGGACATGCATCTCTTTAATCTATACATTCCATGTACCTCTACCATTTTCATCCTTTATCATTAATTCTCCTTTAATATGCGCATAGAAAATGTAGCAGCCATTCAGCCATTCATTCATTCATTATCATTATTATTATATATTCCAATTTTTTCCTAGAGGCTGTTTATTCAAAAAAGGGATCCAATCTATGACATACTCATACAACAGAGATGGATAGAAACTTGTAATTTAAATATATTTTACATTACAACAGCAGCATCAGGAGTAGCAGGAGCGGGAAATTTATGGAGGCATTGGAGCATCCCTTCTTGCTAATCCGAAACATGCTAATAAGTATCATCGAGTAAAAAATGTATAATAATGATAATAATGATATAGAAAGAATCACTTTATTTTTTTCCGGATTTAGCGGCGTGAAAAGAAGAAGGGGTTAAAAATTGAAACAGTGATGTAAACGTGAATGAGAAGAGTACGTGCCTTGGCTCTCTCTGGCTGCATGCCTTCACTCACTTTGAACACTTCACTTCACTCGAGACAGCTGTGTGTGAAAATGCACAATAAAATTGCTCGTCTCCGGCTTTATCCTGCTTTTTCATCGTTATCACGTTCCATACTCGCATAGGTACTTTGCATAATAAATAAATAAGAATCCACATCTCTTTTTTACACCAATAATAATAATCATGTAGGTAAATCGTAATTCATTAGCGAAGAGCAGAAGGAGAAAAAATAAAAAGATTCTTCCTGATCCTGACTTAGGTGAAACTCGCGAGACTCCTCAACCCTTTTCCTTTCATTCATTCACTCATTGAGTCTGTGTACCTCTTTTGAAAAAATGGGCAGGTGTTTAGCCATTCCTTAACTAAATATGTATCCCCTTTCAAAGGATCATCTTGATCGAGCGCTAATCTTTGCGTCGTCATTATAACCGAAATCTATTAACCGTCTCGTCATCATCTGGTCCAATCAGAAATTTAAATGAATGAAAGTGGAGACATGAATACTTGCGTACAACCCTTTTTTATTATAATAACGGAGAAGTTGTGCTGAAGATAAGCCCAGGTCAGGAACACTTGAGACATGAAGGGCTCGGATCACCAAAATCAATAAAAGTACTGACTCATTCGCTGCTCCTGTGAGGTGATGCGATAGAGAAAGAAAAAGACTGAAATAGGAAGAGACAGAGCAGAGCAAAGGATCATTACGATGAATGATAAAACGGTGATCAAGGACGCGTCACACTTATGTATGCACGTAAAATTTAATACAACAATAATGAGCAGAGTGGTGAGCCTCGTGTGCTGGTGGCACTTCCCCTATAAAAATATCTTTTTTTATTTGTCCGCTGTCTCGATTTTATTTTTATCTGTAACTAACTAACTCGACTCAAAATCTTTCCAATACAACACAATATGTACTTAAATGAAGAGAACGTCGCGTTGCGCCTGGAGATTCCCAAGGTAAGTGGTGGTGAGTGAAAAACAAATTTTCATGTCATCCACAATCCAGCTTCTTTATTAATGCAGCCACTCTTATCAAAATGATCATCAGCGTAATCATAATCATCATTTTCATTACTTTTAATATCATTATCTTTTTTCACATACACACACAATCCAAAGAAGTTTGTAGTCAAACATTTTCAAACTCCAATCCTATCTGTAATGGCCATCTTTCCTTTCTCCGTCAAAAGTACTAGCAGCAAAGAGAAAAAATTGTTTATCGTTATTAGTTTAGCTCACACCTTGTATCAACTTAGCATGACAAGAAAATGTCCTCTCAGCTCATTAAAATGATATCAAACAAACTTTTTGTCCCTCCACCTATTTATGTATTTATATAGCTCGCCATGAAATGAAGAAACACTTATCTCATGCTGAAAAAATTTATGCTTCACAAAAACAGGAAAATTGTTGATGGACCATCCACAGTGAAAGGGCAGTGGAAGTGGAGTATGTAGATAGGGCAAGCAAACTCTTCTCCAATGCACTACTGTTACCTTCAAGTCAAGTCATCAAACTTTGCCAGGAGATGCTATCGATATGATACAAATGATACAATGTTTGATGATGATGATGATGAGATTTTATTTTTTAAAGATACACCGAAGATGATATAAAAGGCTTGTTTTCCAACAACGTTAAATGCTGCTTGCTCAACATACATTTAGAGCCGGGTAATCTTGTGTAACGTCTTTAGCTATATTAGACAGACGAGAACATTTATAATATTGGACTTGATAAAAACGAAACGGGGAAAAGTATTATATAGCTGTTTACCTGAATTTAAAATTTACTGATTACCAGCCTTAAACTATTTATAATAAATTAGAGAATGGATTAACGATAGTTAGCTGTTAAAACTAAATTCATGTATTGTTTTATAAGAAAAATGACTACATTTCCAAATATTGACTTGTTTTATTAATTTAAATATTTGACAGTAATAATTGATACTTAATGATTGACCTCTAAATCACAGTATAATAATGTTGAAGGCTTTAGGTCGATTCTATTGTATAAATAGTATTATTAGCACTAAATAAACTAAAAATATAAATAATATTGTCTTTTATAATATCAGTTGATTACACTCTAATTTTCTGGTGTATAATTACAAATTCCAATATCCACTTTATATAAATACGTATATGTATCTAATGTATTATATCTTATTGAAATTCCAATTTTTCATCCGAAATAAAAGTGAATTAAAGAAAAATATGATGCAATTATATCTGTTTATTATTTACAAAGAAAGCGGTAGTTTCGTAAAATTGATGACGTGTTTGTTAGTTAGTAACTGTTAATGGAATTGTACGATGAGTAGGTTTCCGGGATTGTTGTGCTTTCCTGATGCAAGGGTTAGCACAAGTTACGAAGACGCTCGTTAATAAATTCATAACTCAAATCCCATCGCTCAAATGACATGGAAATCACCATCCATCCATCGAAGCTCACACACATGCCGCGTGTCTCATGTCTTTCATCATAACCATCAACTTTCTTCTCTGCCTATCTCATCTCGCTGAGAAAATGGGGACGGTGGTGGTAAGTACTGGAGAAGCAGGAAGCTCATCATTTCATCATGCATTTCTTTTTCTTTCGCCATTCGTTTAGTTTAGTTTTTTTGGTCGGTCGTTTCGTTTTCGTTCATGTTGATCAGCTTCATCATCATGACGAGGATGGTTCTCAGGAAGAGTTTTTTCTCTTTCTTTTCTATCTCTTTTTTTCAGGAACACTCTCGCCATTTGAGAAAGAAAGAAAAAACTGACTCTCTCAAACACATTCATTCTACGACGTATGTACGTACCTTGAAGAAGTTCCGTACAGCTCTATTCAATCCTTATCGATTTTTTTCTCCCCAATTTTTTTTTCTCTCTCTCTGTTGTAAGTATAACCCCTGTTCCTATTACTACTGACTAAGTAAGTATTACTATTGCTATTGCTATTAGGGTTATAGTTGTTTCTGGAGAAAAGAAATCCATATAACATTTCCAGCACTCTTGGTGGATGGATCCATCATTTACTTTGCTGCTGCTCTCCATTCCATTCCTTGCCTTCCGATCTTCCCCTTTTTTCATTTTCGAAGAAAAAAGTAGTCATCACGATCATCATCCACAACATCAACACTGTCCGTATCTCACAGAGAAAAAAATGGAAGTAGGAAAAAAGGGAGGGATACTATTCACTCACTCTCTCTCTCGCTCAGTCGCTCGTCCTTATGGACCACAGGCTGGAAAAAATACTGGAGAAAATAGACATGCACGCATGATGTAATGTGCTGAATACTATTTCTTTTCCATCCACATCCTGCTGCTACAAGTTGAAGCTCCGAGTTCACTCACTCCACTCGCATCCATTTATTTTCCCCTTGTTGATCAGAACTCATCATCATCATCATCATCACGATCAGATGAAGAAAAGGATCCTCTTCTCTTCTTCTCCGTCGTCCTCATCATCTTTCGTCGCCATCAAAAAAAATGGTGGAAAGGAGAGAGTGAAAAAAAGAAGAAAGAATACATTTTTTTCTCTCTCTCATCTTCTCTATCGAGTCACTCGCATTACCCAAGGTTGACTGAGCATCCTTTGAATCATCATCAACGTCTCGATCGTCATCAGTCGTTTTCGTTACTACTACGTTGTCGTCGTCATCACGAGATGAAGGAAATGAAAATGAAAGAGCCACTCTGCACAGACACACACAATTTTTTTCCACATTAAATTTCCACATCTTTCCAGCTTTTCCTCCTTACTTTTTTTACACTTCTCTTGTAGTGTACTACTAACTAGTAAAACCGAAAGAAAAAAAATTATCGACTGACGACTGAATGCAAGTGGAAAGTTAAAAAATAGTAGCCTCTGCTTTATCATCATCATCATCACTAGCGTCAGTCTCTCTTCTTACTTTTCTTTCTTTGCTTCCCTTTCCCGAGGAAAAAAGTTTCGTTAATCTGGTACAATAAAAGATTCGATTTTCACTCATTTCGTACTTACCATTTCTTCCTTACATTTCCCATCTTCTGGACTTTTCCATCTTTGCTTTCTCACAGAAAAAAAATAAATGGAAATACGAACAGAGGAGAACAGAGAGATAAGTAGATACAGACGTCATACGTCAAAGTCAAGTCATCTGTGAAAATATTCAAATAAGACGACATGGACGCACTTGTTAAAACTAAATCCTTACAAGGATTTACATTACATCGTAAGTCTCTTACAAAGTGTGAAAATGGAAATGAGTTGCTGCATCTTGCCACCGTTCAAAACTCGTTCTTTAAAATAATCAATTTTCACAATTCACTGTGACAAGCAACCGGTCAGACCACTATTTAAATAAAGTAAACTTGATAGAAACAAGTGCAGTGCACAGGAGCAACGAAACACATTTAATGCAGTTCGGGATATTTATTTTTAATGTGAATAAAAATAGAATCTAATAAAACTGTCTTAGTTAGTCTTTTGCTGTCATAAAGTATCATTTGAAGTAATAATCAAAGCTCTACATCTTCGTCTGGTGTTTTATTTTTGTCGCAATCAATATTGATATTGATCCTTTGATATTTCTATCATATCGCTCATGGTCATTCCGCTAGAAAATACATGAATAACGGTTTAAGTCAAAATGAAAAACTAAAATTAGATCTTATTTCACATTTCACCTTTTCATATTTGGTGAATTGTATCGCTACTTTTGCACTTGCTTGGCTTGAAAATTTTACTTGATTTTTGACTTGACGGCTCCTGCTCGACATGGACAGGAAAAAATCAAAATGGCGGAGGAATCGAGGGATGGAAAGAGGGAGGGAGTGGAGCAGTTGGCAAATACAATACGAACCCTTTCATTTTTTCTTCATTTCTTTCTTGTGAAAGCGCCAGTGTGAAATGCTATTGTAAAGGAGAAGAAAATGAAATATTCTCTGAGCAAGGGTTTCATTTCATTGAAAGCCAAAGGAAAAGCAGCCGGTGCGGCGTGACCACGAATTCCATTCCATTGAGATAAAATAAAAGCTCCCCATTTTTTAACTTCAATTATTTCCTCTCCAAGAAGGGGAACTGAGAAGAAAAGTCCGAGGAATCCGGAACACTTTTACTTTTCTTGCTTATTTCCTCTCCCTCTCCAATACTATCCACTGTCCCACCGTCTCTGATTTTTTTCCACAAAAAAACTTTCTCAATATTATACTTCCATGCGAATCCTTTTTGTTTCACTCCCAATCAAGAGCTGTAGAAGGACCAAGACCAAGGAACATTTCCTTTTAAAAAATCCCCTTTTTTCTCACTCAGCATGTTTTCTGGCTTCCTGTGAGTCAGTGCGCATTCCCATTCCATTCGAATCCAACCGTAGACTCGGGTCCCCCTTCTTCTTCAAAAAACAAAATTTCAGCATTTTTATTATTGGAAAATGGGCAAGTGTTTTTTCTTCTCTGAAAGAAAATTGTATTGAATTGAGAAGGCTCTCCCTTCTCTTCTCCTGCTCGCCTCTCTCTTCCTTTCATTTCCAAAAGCATTTTAATTTTTTCCCAAAAACTCGCCGTCCTCTCCCTTTTCTAATCATGATGGCGATGTGATAGTCCTTTGAAAGGAGAGTCTCTCTCTCTCCTTGCGTCGTACTTCGTCACCCGGTCTGTGTCACCAAGTGTGACCAGTCATGTTTCTCTGCCAGGCAGAAGCGACGCGACATTCATTCGACTCAGTCCTTTTCATTGTGTTATGTCGCAGGCCGCGTCCCCTCCAAAAACTCGCAAGCTCGAATTCATCAACATCAATTCTTGTTGTTGTTCAGAATATGGTGGTCGCTGCGGATGGTGGATGTGGATGTGGATCACATCACGATCACACGATCGCCATCGCTCCAACAAAATAGTATCACATCATTTCGTTCCCTTTCATATCATTTTCCATTTTCACTCTAACTTCCGTCTTCTAGAAGGATTTTAGAGACTAAATGAAAATGAAGCTTGTTGTTAGCTGCATTATATGTAGGTACATACAATAATTTTGTTTGTGTCCTGCTCCACTCTCCACTCTTCACCGCACTCACTTTTGTCTCCGTCCTTCCCTCTTTTTCCATTTGTTTTATTTTGTACCCAGGGACACTCTTTCCAACGCAGCGATGAATCGAGTTTGGCCAAGAGTTTGGGAGATTTTTTTCTCTTCTCTGGTGTGGGTATTTTTGGAAGCGAGAGT
>VYYJ01000192.1:0-85267 GCA_021029165.1 Cyphoderus albinus
TCCTCGGTGTGAGGAATTTCACTGCATTAGCACTTCTGTGCAATATGCAACTTGTAATTTATGAATAAAAGACTCCGAAGAGTCATTCTTAAAACCAATATACTCTTTTTCTCTCAATCTTCCAGGCCCAATCTTTCGCTTCTAAAGGAACAAGATAACCAGACCAACGTATGTTATTATATAAATAATATGTAGCTAATGTGGGTTTTGCGGAGATATATCTGTGCAGCAGCAGCATTAACATTAAATTCGCCATTTTGTCCCATTCACCTCTTTCCCTTTCTTATCAGTTGATTTCCTTTTCTTTTTTTGTATCCATCATCTACGGCATGACACGCCATGTTCTAAGTTTCATATTTTTTCATTACAGCACAATCCAAGTTGAATTCAAAAAAGAATGTTTCATCCGGCGGAAACGCAATAATAATAATATTGGATTGCAGTGAGCATTTTATTTTCCGTTTTGTAAAGCAGCGAGTGAAAAGTGTATTAAATGAGTAAATATTAGGAAGTAATGACATCATAATGATAATAAAAATATCATTACGGTATTATTTTTCAGCACGTAAATCGTGTGGTATTGTAGAGTGTTATCGCCTTACATCACACTGCCAGTATCATGTTATTATTTATTTACGGAGGCACCGTCTGCTGCGCTGTGGTGGTGATCGTGGTGGCGGCGGCAGTGGCAGCAGAGGTGTAATTCGAAACTGGAGTAAAGAAAGAGCATGAAATGAAACACATCGGTATTCGGTGCTTTTCTTTTCTACAATACACAAGCCCGCCGCCTCCCACTCCTACTACTACATCATAATCATAATTGCAGTACAATGGGAATTATATTATGTTTATTATTGTTATTATTAGCTAGGCTGCTGTGTGGGTGAAAGGAGAGACGAGGGGAAAGTTACATACCTATCTGAACGTCCGGTCATAAATCAAAATGCAGGGTGGAGGTGGAGGTTCAGGCTGTACAAATGCAATGGAGAAGGGAAAAGCAGAGATTATAAAGCTGGTTTATTGCATGTCTACTGGATTATTAGATTTGATGTGGTTGCACTGCTGCTGCACAGTCGACTTATTTTTTTTTATCCGAATAAATATTCTGTGAATGTGAGCTTTATTTTATGCTCTGCTTTGACATGACAATTTGAGAAAGGGGAAAGAAGTCGTTCGTGATTAATCATCCATGAGATGATGATACGTCCATACATAAATAATACAGTAGGAGAAAATGTGTAGCAGCAGGTGATGGCATCACATTACAAGAATAGAATAATAGCGAATACCGATAAAATCGCGCATAATATTCTTCCGGTGTCATTATTAATATCATTGGGAAAACGCTTTGGATTTACTTGCTTGCATATGCATTTAGGAAAGGAAGGTTGTGGAGGAAGAAGTGCATAAAAATGTAATTTGATGAGTTTCACTAAATCCAGCGCAGGATAACTTTCCCCTCTGTTTGGAAAGTCATAGTCGTAAAAGTGGTTCACTTTACGAACCGAACTGGCAGTGCCATTGCCATTGCTGCTAGCACGCCGCCACTCTGCCACTGCCTGCTCTTATCGATCTCTTACACTTTCGGTATGTAAATAAAATAATTAATAGCTTATAATGCTAATAGGTTCCACCTGCACAATATTTTCTCATTACTTCTCCCAAAAAACTTGTTTATTACGTTTTTACAAATGTTAGCTCTAACTTTTCCATGTGTACTTCGTTTTCCGGTTCTCTCTCGCTCCGCTAATGTGTGTTTATGAAGCTGCTTTCAGCTCACCACACTACACAAGAACCGAGTGGAAACTGCCTGCAATCGAAACTCATTCACGCAGTCAACATCATTTCCACATGGGATTTTAAATAAATAAGAACGCACAGCAGCACAACACAATCATAATGGAATGCTTGTAGAGGAGTAGCGTGATACTGAACACGTGTGTATAGCACACACATTTTTTTACCCTTCCTCCATTATTACACCACTTGAAGGCAGGTACATATTTTTGCACACAATTTCTTCTTTTCGAGCCATATTAACAAGTAACTACGTCAGTAAGGGAAACTATCAGCAGCATGATCGTCATCATCGCCATGTTCAGATGAAAAAAGCAAATAGCGAAATAAAATGAAAACGAGCTGAAGCTCAACCCACTCGCTGCTACAGAAAGTCGGTGGTGGTTGTAGGATCGTTGAGTAAACACAAGTGAAAGTAGAGAGACACATAATATGCAATTTGATTGTGCACACATTTTCGGAGAAAGCAGAGAAATGTACTTATTTCATGATGACGAGATGAGATGGGATAGGGTAGTAGTGAGATACCACAACATTATTTTTCACAAGTGAAGAAAGAGGAAGACTAACAGAGTGAAGACGTGTGTGTTTGAGGGAGTTGAGTTGAGCATTTTTATTTTAGTGGTATTGATAGTATTTACTCTTCTTGTTCTTCTTTTCTCCCTGTTTGTCCTTTTCGATAAGTAAGTCTCTTGTGCAAAGAGCGAAAAGTGGTAACAAAGTGAAAGTCTCGGTGCGACAATGGGAAAGTGAAAAGTAGTAGGGACTTGGGAGTGGAAAATGTGAACAAGTAAAATAGTTCAAGCAGTTTCTTGCGTGTGCAGGATGTGTGTGTGTTTGTGTAGGTAGGAGGAAAAATCTATGCTTTAGATATAATTTTACTTAACTTTACTAGTTACTACTACTACATGGGTTAGATACATGCAGTCTGGTATTTTTGGTGTAAAGAGTCTTGTAATTTGGGGATACTTTAACTCTGCTTAAATGAAATGGAGTGCGCACCAATAAAAAAAACGATTGTACACACAGAGCGGCCGACGGTGTGTAGCTGGTGCTTAGTGAGACTCGGACGTTATATTGCTATCCATTTTTCGCTAGGTTTGCCTCTTCATTATTGTTAAGCTCGTTGAAAGTTTCGTCGGAATTGGAGTGGAAGTCAGGAGTGACGACGTTGCTGTGTGGTGTGGTGGCGGTGGTCATCATTCGTTTTGCTTCTTGCTCTTTGCTAGATGATGATGGTGGTGGTGGTGGGCAATGTGATTAAACTGTTTGAACAATATCAATTTTTTACAGTTTGTTTGCTCACATTCCATTTACTGTCTCGACTCTTCTTGAAGCAGTAAAAATATAAAATTATTGCTTTTTTTCTCCCTGTTGTAATCAGGTGGTCTCCTTCTAAACGGAAATGAGTGGATTTGCGACTGTGACCTAGTCTGGATTGGCGAGTGGCTGCGGCGATGGTTGCGGGAGAGTTTTGAGTCACACTCGACTGCCATCCCGTTGGTGCACTCGATGTATGAAGAGATCCGGAAGCCTACCTGTATTGACCCAAAAGGCAGCCACAGGATGATCCCGCTAATTGAACTGTACTCGGATGTGATGTGCCACGCCAGTGCTCTCAGCAAGGCCGGTTCTTCCCTCCATCATCAACATCCCCTGAAAATGTTCAGATTCCTTGGGAAACTGTGGACAGAAAGCCGGAGAGTTCATTCCCATCTCGTCATAGTCATGGCGGGCCTGTTTACACTTGACAATTTAGCCAGCGCAGTGTGGCTGTGGCTTGGAGTTCTGGGTCTTCTCCTGCTATTATTGTCGAAGACTACTCTTTGCTCAAGTGCTCTTCCGCCAACTCGACTTTTCCACGATAATACTATTATCGACGCTACTACAACTACGCTTGTTGATCACTCTCCGCCCGCTTCTCCTACGCCAAGAGAAAAGACGACCAAACATCGCCCATCCTCCGCTCGAAACGGAACGAGGGTAAGGTAGCAGCAGTAGCAAGAGTAGCAGAGGCTGTGGTGCTGGTAAAATGTACTTAATCATAATCATCGTTTATGTGAAAATGACTCGTACAATTAGACTAGACTCTCATTATTATTCTCATCCATATTTCCTCATACTAAGCGGCTCACGTGCTGTTACTGTCCTTTTGTGGTACATGTGGTCCACCAAACCACGGCCGGGTCATGTGCGTAAAAATATTCCTGATAATTGTAGACTACGGCACATTTACATTGCACTTTAAGAAAATAATACAAACCAGACTAAATAAATTAGCTTTTTTATCGTATGAAAATTCAATTCCGTTTCGCTGGTTGACAGTAAAAATGGATTTATGTGCTGGAAGCAATTTACGATAAAAATGACAATGTCAACTGGGGAAAATGGGAAAGTACGTAATATACTGTATCGCACTTTATAATCGCCTCATTATAATATTGAAGAAAGCACATATCAAATTCATGGCTTCCAGGTTTTTTCGAATTTCAACAAAGAAAAAGTGAAACCAGAACCGAACCGGGTAATAAGATAAAAATTGCACCCTCTAAATTGAAATTGTTGGCTCTTCATGTTTACCAATAAATCCTGTATCTTGTGCTGTTATTCTATAGTTGCTGTCTAGCATTATTTTGAAAATTGATTTTTCCTTTCTGCATAGGTCCTTCTTGAATCTTGAATGTTGTGTGGGGATTGGGGAAAGGAAAATGATGCGGTGGAGTGGAGCACATTTTTTGTATTCTGTGCACACACCCTTTTTTACTGTGTAACACAAACCCCATAAACGTATGTACTCTAGCATTAGGGATAAAAAAGTAAACAATCACCGGAAAAGCAAAGGTGTCCATATATTTTAGATGAAATCGAGTGGAATATAAAAATGATGCCAATAAATCACAATTAGGTTAGATTAGAATGATAGGGGTTGAATAAGTACGAAAATAAAGTAGGGTCAATAATGTACTGATGATGATACAGAACACAAATAATGAAAATATTCCTTTTTTCCCTGGGTAGAGTTTCACCCGAATCTGAGGGGATTGCTGTATTACAGTATCACTTCATCCAAAATGAATGGTTATATAGGACACGAAAGAGTTTAAGAGTAGCTTTTTCTGATAATTCACGCGTTCAGCGGTCAAGTCGACCGGACTAAGGTGGGCACGGTCCATAATTTATTATTGATGTGGAACAGCCCGGTTTTCCAGCATATGTTTTTGTTGGACAGTTAATGATGTAGAATTTAATGAAGAGAGGTTCAACAAACTTGATAAAGTAGATCATAGTAATGACTAATGTAATATTGTACTACTAAAGTAGAAAGCCCCACAGTCCCATCCCCTGCTCTCCACTGCTGAAAACAAAAAACAATCATATCAACATTTTTATTATAAACAAATGTATGTTGGTTAGACAAATTGTAAATTTAATGGGAATTAATGAATAAAATAACCCAATTCTCTGTCTACTGATACATAACTAAGGCTTTGTTTAGGATCAGATGAGGGTAAAACAAACCATGTGAAAAAAGCTTTTCATCACAAAAATTTCCCATGCTGCACGAATAGGTATTAAATAAACACACCTAAATTAGGGCTCTTCCTCGTCGCGTCTCCCAAGCGTGTAGGTAGGTATTAGACAGATGATATTACTTAAAATGAGTATAAAAAGGGAAAGGGGAAAATTTCAAGCGACCTGATATTGATGTGCCTTACCACAGAAAAGTATAAATTTCTAATGTACATTCAACTCTGTCACCTCAGCCATTTTTTACATTGGGAGAAAAATAATCATAAATTTTATTATACTAAAAAACTTACTGCTGCTTCAAAATTTATACGGGCAAGATTGCACTACCATTCCACATTTGAACCCTGACCATTTTTCGCCCCTGTTCATAAATAAAATAATGCACACATGCATACATATGTAATAAATATGTAGGTTGTAGAGTACAGTGTAATACGTCAATTTCACTTCCCATTGAGCCAAGGTAAATTATAATAATTTATTAAGGTAAAAGATGACAAGACTCACACCGCACAGCAAAAATCATCACTTTACTCTCTAGATTGTAATAGAATACCTTAGCACAAACACGGGCGATATATTATAATGACTAAATAATGACATAATTTAGTATTCATTAAAGTTGCATAATGTGGATATTACGATATTATGATAACGATATTACGTAGCCGCCCTATTGTAATCATAAGAAATGTACATATTATTATTATACAATTAGGATACGCTAACACTATAAATATGTACCATAAGCAGACAAATGTATCAATGTAAACCCAGCCCTCACCTTATCTATTCTGTCTCTATTATATTATCCTGATGATAGTGAGTTTAGTGCTGGAATTTTGTATAAAGTATTAAAAATCTACATGTGGTAAAAAATAAAAAATGGGTGAAAAGTTACATATAAATTCTACAAATGTGAAAACAAAAGTGTCCGACAAAAAAAGATACGTAGGCAGAGAAAACGCTTCACGCTTCATTCAAACATGATTTCATTTTCATTTTTGCATACTTGATTCCAAAAACAAGTATAATTCCACGGGGAATAATTTTCAATTTACTGCTCTCTCTCTCTTCTCATACAAATAAATTACCATTGTGAGCAAGTGACACAGTGAGTAGTAACTGGAAAAAACGAAGGTATTCATAGAATTTTAAACGAAGCTTGGCAGAGTTGAAATTATTTGCATTATTTTTCATTGCCCAGAAAGCAGGTCATCATCATGAACAGCAGCAGTGCCACCACCATCAACCAACAGCCACTAACTACTAAAAGAGAGAAACCAGCGGCTGGAGACTTACTTTTACAATGTACTTTCACTCGAGGAAAGGAGCTGCTGCAGTGAATGTGTTTGTGTGAACTGATGCCGAACGGATAGGCAGGCGACGATGTGGTAAGTCTCACGTTTAAAAATCAAAGAATGCTGGAAAAAATATGGGGGCGAGGGCGAGAATCAAACTGGAAGAAAAAAAATATTCTGTAGGGAAGGAAATAGAGAAAAAAAGTTTGCGCTGTGTGAATGTAGTGAAAGTGTGTGTTCGCAAGTGTTTACCGCAGTGCAGTAGCCATTAATGCACATGTGTATAATACTTTTTCACTAGTGTGTAGTTTACGGACGTACCTCACTCACAAATTCATTCTGATGGTGGTGATGTTGATGACCATCATCGTAAATGATGAAACGATACGATAAAATTGTCCGACAAACTCAAATGGCAACATTTCCAGTCAGTTTTTTTAGAAAACAAGGAGGAGAAAAAAAGCAAAAGCAGAGTAGTGGAAGTGGAGTAGTAAAACGAAACGAAACCTCGTCCGATTAGCAAATGACAAGGGAATTTTTTTTCACAAACTTGCATTGCATTGCAATTTCCGGATAGAAAAAAACAGAATAGCATGTTGATGGCGATCATCACATCACGATAGTATTTTTTTTCATAGGAGCGGTGGAATATAAAAAAGATTGTGAATGTTATGTATGTGCGGTTTCGCCATTCGCATTTTTCCACAGAGAGTTTTTTTTATATTCTGACGGCTCCGCTGAGCTCGAAAGAAAAAAGAGAAAGCAATCCCGGTGTTCATGTAACGTGAGCGGACCACGCCATACCCACGTCTTAATACTCGAATGGGGCTGATGGGATGGGAGATATCCTTTTTCCCCTGCGGGACACAGCCCCAGCCCCTCTCTTCATGATGGCAGAAAAGAAAACAAGCGGCTACTATTCCACATTTTTTATTCACTCTTGATCGGATGGTCTGGATGCATGCACCTCGCTTCATCATATCTTTTCTTATTATCATTATCATGTTTTTCTCCATGAAACTTAACTACATTACTTAACTAGCCCTGGCCAAAACCGAAAAGAATCAACAACAAAAATTACAACGCCAACGTTATCATCATCCACATCTTGCTTATGGGGTCGTTATTGTTTCTTATAATACTCAAAGTAATATTTTCGACCCAAGAGAAAGTTACGTGGTCTTTTTGATGCCTTTGACGATGACCATTTGCCATATTATCAAAGTACACAAAAGCACAAGCATTGTCCAGCAGTGGCCAGCGGGGAATGATAAAACAAATACACACACATGATACAGAGGAAAAAAATTGGTTGGTCGGGTCGTTGTTCCGAAATGATCATGATCATGTTACTACATTTAAAAAAATATCCCTGAGAAATTAATAATAACCGTGTGTAGAAACAAAATGTTTCTTTTGTGTAATGTAAACATCGATGTTATTATAAGCCATCGTCATAATCAGTATCTTTATTTGAGGAAAGTGAGTGTGTGCGGTATCATATCATTATCATTATGTTCATTGGTCTCATGTTATCATCATGATCGTCATATCATCATGCCGATTCGCATTTCACATGTACATACGTATGGAATGTAGGAAATGGAAACAATGGGGAGCGGAGAGAGTTGGATGAAAGAGAAAGTCGAAAATCATTTCCTGTCCTGAAGGAGCAGTTTTTGGGGGCAAATGAAGTGGATGTTAGTGTTCTTGATTAGATAGTTTCATTTGTACCTAGAGCGACTTATGAACTCTCCCCGCTCCGCTCATCGGCGCTCCCCTTCCTTTTCTTGGAATGTTCCCAATAGAAAGTTAACGAATGACTTAATCGAAAAAAGGAAGGAATCGTGAAGGAATAATGCAACGAAACGAACGCTGATCTTCATCATGACTGTTTTCTATTTAGAGCCATTCGGAAAATCTGTGCTTCAGGGAAGTGCTTAACTGGGAAAAATTAAGTTGCGCTGTGGCTCTTTTCATTATGATCATGATCATCATCATTATCATCAGGATGATAATGAAGCCGAAGGAAGCAGCAAAATCAATGCTACATTCTCCTCTGATGTGGGAGAGTTCCAGGAGGGTGGACGTGCACGGCTAAATATTGCCTTAGACCCAGCCCCTCTTTTCTCAACAAGTATTACATTTTTTGGGCACAGACTGAGTGAAAGCGACTCGGTGGCGAAAGTGAAAAGGGAGCTGAATGAGAATTTTAGAAAATTGATTAGAAGCGTAAAATGGCCTGCTATTACTTCATCACTGTTCAATTCATTGCTTTTCGTCGCTAGCTAAATGAGAATTTATGCTTGCGCCTTGTATTGCAAAGCTGCTTTACTATCAAATATGAAAAGTAAACAAGTTGAGTGCGTGGGCACGAGACATCGATTGATTAATAACCGTGCATAGTGAATAAGTAGGTTGACACAATCCCACTCAGACAGAGACACAGAAATTGGGTTGTCACTCAATTCCCTTCCTTTTTAATAATCTTTCAGCCCTTGATCCATATATTTTTAAATCAGATCATTTTTTGATTCCAACATTGAAAATCTGGAGCCAAGATTTATTTCTCGGTATATTTTCTTATTACATGCTTCTGGTTTTGATTAGTTGGCAAACAATTTGGATGTTTGTTCGTTTCACAATACCTCGACTATTTTTTGCCAGAACAGTTTACAGTGTACCGACACTGTTACGTTGCGTTACGCAAGCAAGTAGATTTGAAATAGGACATTTTGTTTACCCCAGACGACTTTTATGTTTCGTAAGCCAGTTTAATATTATTTGCCTCGCTCACTCACATAAATTACCTACTTAGCGATTTTATTTACCTACATTTTCCCATGTTTACCTTTTTGCCTGAATTATTGCATTTCCCTGCATCATCATGCATTCTGCTGGCTGCCCTTAAAATCCTCATCTTGGCATCGTTTCTCTCTTTGCTCAGCGCAAATACTACAAAATAGGTAAATGTGTGCAGGCAAATATAAAATAGCGCTCCACTTACTTTTAGCTACCTACATTTTTTGCTGGAGGCTCCAAGTTCCGCGAAATAAAAAGCAAAGGACCTCACGATTCCGAAGTAGGAGCAGCTGTTCTTTTTTCGGCTGTTTTATCATTGAAAAGATATTTCGCAAAAACGTCTTTTCAAAGCAAGATGAGCTGAGCTAAGCTAAGCTTTTTCAAACGTTAACGTACGTACTCAAGTAGCTGTCTCTGCATTATCATTGTTGTTGTGCTGCTCAACAAAAGTCATCTGTCATCTTCCATTCAGCCACTTTCCAAAGTAAATATTCTGCAGATTCAGACTCTGTTCACGGTTCAGGGACTTAAAGGAAAGGAAAACAAGGAGAAAGCAAGAAAGAAAAAAGATGCCTTCTGCTCACTCTTCTTTTCTTTGTCAAGTCAAGCTGTTCCCTGTTCTCTTGCTTCATCCTCCCTTTTTGTATTCCTTTTGCACAGTCATTTTTATGTTGTGCAGTGTGTGCACATCCACATCCTGCAGGGGAGGCAAAGGCAGGTCCCAAGTCGCGAACCGGATTTCGATTGTTATTGTTTATGTGCATTGTTCGCAAATTATTTCTTTTCTGCACGACATCCACATAGATCCAGGCTATGGCCAGAAAACTCGCCATTTATTGCTTTTTCTTTCAAAAATAGATGACGACCACCACCTGCGTTTTTTGCCTGAATTTTCGCACTATTTTATATTTTTACCCGAGGGTATACTTTTTTACTTTTTATTGTCAAAATATGCGTCGTTTCAAAAGAAAAATAATGCTCGAGTGAGCTTCAGTTTGTGTTGCCGAGTTGAGCTCTCTCTGTTCCATTTTTATTTTCGCCAAAAAAAGATTGACATGACTTGAGTGAAGTAAAGTACCTACTTTACTTTTTACTTAGGAAGGAACATGTTTTCAAGTTATGTAATGCATGGACACGTTTTTGATTGATTACAACACGAATTCATGTAGGCTCGGACACAATAAATATTTTTAGTAGTGGGAAATCAGGCAACAAAGTCTGACTATTACGTAAGCAATATGAATACGCCTGTACCTTATGCACGTAGTAAATATGCTAAGTGCAAGAAAAGTTGCTTTCCTCATTTTTTTCATGGGAAGCATTAAATCCCCATTATGTAATAAGCGTTCAGTTGAGAAGAAGCATTTCTATTTTTATTATGTATCCGTATCCTCTTTTTGACGGAATACGTAATATTCAATGCCACGCGATGTCTAAGCTCAAGGCTTACCAGCTCATGCCGTGTAAGTAATGTAATGTATGTATTTTTATCCTGCAGCTTTTTTGCTCCACATTTAGAAAACTTCCTTTGATACAAATATGAAATATGTGCGCGGGGCACAGAAAAGCAATAAAAACATGTACGTTATTTTTTTGCTCGTGGATTATTTATGTTTATGTTAGAATGTGTGCATATTTATGGAATATGTTACATACATGTTCCTTTGCTAAGGCAGTGGGTCAAAGACACCCAGGCATAAAAACGAAATAATACATTGATCATGATCACAACAGGAACATAACCAGGAAAAAAATGTATAAATTATGCTTTTAGAGGAAAAATAATTTCTTTAAAAAACATTTTTTGCGTTTTAAATTATGTCAGTAAATTTTCAAACGCTCACAAATCCATTTCACCTTAAATAATGTTATTATTCTCTGCTCAAGTGGATAACTCGAAAGCGAATTGGAAACGGGGAAAATGCAAAGGCAATTTTCCACAAAAGTAAAATATTTCACCGGTGAAGGTGACTGTGGAACGTGGATGATGCAGTGCGTTACCTGCAAAATATATTTCTGTTTTCCGCTTTAAGGTCATATACCTGAGGACGGCGACAAACCATTCAGATGATACACGACGTAGCTGTAAATCCTGAACGAATACACGTAATCATAAATAACGAAGCGGGTGAGAAACGGGGAAAAAATTCCCATTTTCCCTCCTACTCCAGTCATAAACTTTCGCTTCTCTGACTGAACTGAATATGATAATATTCCGACTGGAACAGTTCCTAGAAATTTTGGTACTCGCGAAGCGCCTGCATCACATCAGATCGCACAACAGCAACAAATGCAAAAGTGCAATTTTCCCTCTCGCTAGTTATTTACCGTTTCTCGCTTCCCTGTGTCCTCGACTTTTCTTGTCCCAGTCGTGCCATACGAAAGAGAAATGTACTCAAGGGTACGGCGCTCTTCGTCGCTGCGGCTCTTGTAGCACTTTCCATTGTGAGACATTTCATTCCTCTGCCGGAGATAAAAATACTTACATAATAATAAGTGGATACGCAACACTAACACAGAAAGCACGGAATGTGACAACGACCTCTCTCACTCGCACTTTCTCCGCCCGTACACATCACATCACATCGCATCGCATCTCATCTCAATTGCATTGCAATCAGACAGACCTCGTTTAAAAGAGACTTTTCCTTCCTTATTCACTCCACTGAACTTTTTCCTGTCGTCGGCTCTGCTCCAGTTATTGGGATAAAAATGTATATTTTTCAGTGTTATTTACTTTTGATAAAAAAGCATAAAGTAAAGAAACGGAATGCGTGCTGCTTTTTCTCTTTCATGCTCCATTGGATGCCTCCTTTTTTATAACTGTTCTGGAGAAAAAAGAATATTATTTTGTTGAGACAGCTGCATACAAATTATGGTTTTTGCCTTTCTTCCTCTTTTCACACTTCTTTGTTCTCAACTTGAGTGTGTGCTAGGTTGGATGTTGGATAGTATTGTTTGAAGAATACACTTTGTATCTAGTATCGCCTCGCCTTGCAAAAAAAAGTGTTTGAGTGAGTAAAGTAAGCGAGTAGATAGTTATTTAGCATGGCTGGATCTTTCAGATAAAATATTCCTTGCATGGAATTTCATCCCATTTTACGGACTTTTATTACATGACTTCATTCAAATAAAAACAGAGCAAGACAGACAGCGGCAGTAGTGGTAAGAGAAAGCGGATGTTCTGCGTGAGGGCGAAAAAGAGAAAGTAAAAAATGGGAGAGGAGTAAGTAACTGGAGCAAATAAAAACGGAACGGTTACGTCTCAAAATATCGAATATGGAGTAGAGGGAAACCAAACAAAAGCCAGGATTCGTTACGTTACTCCACGCAAGTTTTACTTTACGTGTGACAATAAAAGAGTCATATTGATGTGATGTGTTATGATGATGAAGAAGATGATTTTCAAAGAAAAACACTGACGGAGCAAAGCAGACAGAGAAAGCTGGAGAATAACGAAGTACTGCATTGGGCAATCAGAGGAATGAAGTTGCTCTATATTGGACTTTGTAGACTCTACTTACTACTTACTGATTACGCCTAAATTTTCACTCTTCACTACTACAAACAAACAATCTGCAAATTTTCACTTTATACTACAAGTGGCAAGCTCTCGAGGATAATGTGGAGTACATAATAAAAGATTTCCTTTGAGAATATCTCAAGAAGGTGCATGAAGTGTTAGCAAGTAAGCTGCAGAAAGCTTAACGAGAAAAGGTAGAGTTGAAATTTTTATTTTTCCAAAAAATCTACTCACTTAATATTTACGTCCAAAGTATGCACATCTTAACGCAGTAACGAACAAGTGAATTAAGTGGTCTCAACGTCGTCGGGAATGAGGCAAAATTAGTTTTAATGTAAACCTTAATAAAATAACAAACGTGTATGTCCGGGTATGTCCGCTCTTTGAATTGAAGTATCGAAATATCTTTGGATGTTACTGATTAATTCGTTCTCAGTTCTTAGTCACTTGCTTAGACTTGTTTGATTAACGTTTGCCTCATGACCGACGACGATGAGGTGACTTAGTTTTGGTAATGCTGTACACACTTTGTTTACGTCTGTTTGTTTTCAAGTTAGCTAAGTAAGTGGAGTGGCTAAGCTAAGCTAGATTCAGTTAGTTTTTTGGTGATGTAAAACAAAAAAGAGAAGACGAGGAAAGGGAAAAAGAAAATGTCTGCCTTTCTCTGCGTCGACATGTTTCGAGTTTTTAATCTGGAAAAGTGCTTATTTTTTGCTTTTCTTTAAAATATATCATTTAACTTGCTTTACTCACCTTGCTGTATATTTTATAGAATTACTCTTTGTATTCTCCGAGTGAGGAAAGAGGAGGTGAGATATCCTGTTTCCGTGATGTGATTGCAAAATATTAGCCTAAGTAAGTGGAACAAATAAAAAAGGGAAAACAGCAGAAAAGACTAACAGTGGCACTTCTCTAGGAAAACTAGTTTCAATAGACTCAACAAGACATGAAGGAAAGAATTTAAGAACTTGTGGAAAAGAAATAAAATTTGGATAGAAAGGAAAAAAGAAAGTGGTATCAAGAAAAGAAAAGGTTCTGTTTTCTGTACCTCTCTTCTTGCCTTTCTGGTAATTTTCTTGGGAAAATATATTTTATTTTCTATTCATTTTTATTACTGAAACAGAAGAAAATGAAAAAATATCCCCATATACATTCATTTTTAGTGGTAAACTTTTTTTCGAGCATGGGTCACTTCAGTTGTTACATCCAACTGACCAAATAAAAAGTTTCGGTTTTCGTTGTGGCTTCATACTTTTATAGGTCGTGATCTGACTTTACAAATAAAACTTTTTTCTCTCTGTATTTTTTACAAATGGGAATGTGCTGGAAAATGAGTCCAATTACAGCAAAAAAACTGGCGACCATTGTTCCATAAAATACGTGTATGATCAGAAAGTGAAAATTGGTCTGAAAATAAAAAACTGCCAGAGTAAGGTCATTAATAAGCGCAATTTATTATTTAATAGAAGGAGAAAAACTAAGGTCCAATTTGTTAGCAGTGTGGTGTGTACACAGTTATGTAAAGCAATTTGAATTGAAATTGGTTCAAGTTTTATCAAAATTGTTGTATCGTGTAGCACTGCATTATTCACAATTTACCCCCGAAAATATCGTTCCACTTTAAAATAAATTGTGTAATGGTCTTGTTATACATAGGTAGTTGTATAATGAAATGCAACAATGCCATTTTTATTTATTCAATTTTCTTTTCAATTTCGTCCGTAACTAATACCAAGTAAATATTTTAAGTAAATACGCATTACAATCACTAATAGCTTTCAAGACTGGCCGACGTTTCAGGAGGGGAAGACAAAGTAAAAAAATCAATCAATTTCTCTACGCTTTTTATACTCTTCGATTAATAGAAAGTGACCCTGTTAATAAAGAAATTCCTATTTTTCTCCCAACTACAGCAAACATGATTCAGCAAAAAGCTGTGTTTGTGCGTATTTCTCTCTTTTTCTCCATCCCATCTAAACCAATTTCAGTCCGTTCGCTTTTTTTCTATTTTCGTTCCTCCTTTTTTTCTTTTCTGTACACCACAACTTCCTTTGGTTGTGTTTGCTAATGTAGTGACTGTCCAGTCCAGTGTGTCCCTTCCCGGTGCGCTGTCACACACAATAAAAATGTATGAGCATTTTGACCACTATAAAAGTGGACTCACTCTGCTTCGTTGCCAGCAAATATGAAAGGACTCACTGGCGCAGGTAATAATAATATGGATGTGCTGTGGCAAGCTTGCCTTACCTACCCAAGGAAATTTAATAAACATCTTACACAAAGAAATGGACGAAGGGGAAAGAAAAAAGCGAGACGCTGTGAGTTCTCCAGGAGAAAAAAACTGAAAGGAAAATGGACAGAAACGAAATTGTTTGTTTCTCCTTATTTTCATTGTGTTTATATTTCGTCTTCTCTTTGTAAATGTATTTTTACCAGCGAGTGGAACAACGTGCATCTCTATTTATTTCACAGAAAAAAATAAGAAGGGGGAGAAAAGTGAATATAAAAAATGAATCAGTTTTTTTTCTTTTTCATTTGGGTCTTTTATTCGGTAATTGGTTATTCTGAGTAAAGCTTTGACGCAATTAATGCCGTAGTATTTATAACTATGTATAAGAATATGTAACATTTTGTTAATTAGGAATCGCGTCGTATTAATGTTTGAAGAGTGTAAAATTAGAATGTAGATAATTTTCATGACACCTCTACGTTTCCACTAAGAACCTTTATAAGAATCATTGACTTTTCTGAAAATCTAAAAATGTCCCCTTCGTACCACCATACTATTGTATTATTATTATTACCAAAAATCGATTTCTTAGCACTGTGACTAAACTGTTTCATACTAAAACATGAGGCTTTTGCATTTTAGTGCATCCGCATCCATGCGGCGAATGGTACGGTTGCTAGTAGTCGTCATCATCGACATCCCAAATGCGCTATTCGTCAGAGCGGATTTTTTAATTTTAGGCTATAAAAATTATCGTAATAATATGAATATTATTGCATATTACCAACTGTAGAAAAAGACACAAACACATATTTAATCATACTTATGAACACAAAGTTGATGTGAAACTGCAGATAAAAGTTTTCCTGCATCGACCAACTAAGGAAAATCAACCTTCCACCAAAATTTTCTTCCTTCTTTATTTTATCTGAGGGAAAGAATTTGTATAAAAAATATAAAAAGTCAGGTGTGCAGATTCCCTTATTCCTTGCTTTCCTTCCACCGGGTACATAGTACATACAAAACGAATAAAAATCTTCCTAGAAGAAAAAAAACGAACACGAAGAAAAAGAAATGTGTTTAGAAAACGTTATAGGAGGAACATTATAGATTCATTATTATAAATAAGAGAGCTTAGAGTTCATATTCGACGTGTTCGTCTTTTTCTTAGAAGGAGAGTTTTTCCTTGGCAAGGACAAGAAAAAGAAAGACAAGGCAAGAGAAGCCTTTAAACTTACATTTTTTGTTGTTCAGTTCAGGCAAGCTTGTAACAACAACAAGACAACAAGTGCAGGGAAAGTGAATTGGTGTTATGTTATACATTAGACGACACTTACTTTTCGTAGATTGTAAGTAAGCTGAGCCCCGCATGAGCCCAGCACTCAACACCTTTTTTTTTCTCTTTTGTTGTTACCTGGTGGGCTCAACGCTCAAGCTCACTCGTGTCGCACTGGAAGAATACAAAAAATTTCCTTGCTTGGAGAAAGAAAAAATCTCATTCCTTTCTCACACAATTCATGCATGACTAGCTGAGAAAGAAGAATGGGAGAAAATAGGCATTTTGCTTGCTGGCTTTTTCCGCTTTTACAATTTTATACGTTGTAAGGTAGTTCTGTATCAAAACGAAATTTTTTCTTCTCTTGTCTTTCTTGTCTCTCTACCATTCGTCGTGGGAAATTTGCACGCGATGACGATGTGTTTTGCCTCGCCTGATGATGATATTATTGTCCCTTTCTTTCTATTATCCCCTGGAAGTTGGAACGCACATGCATTTTATATGCATGCATGCCTGCACACATTCTCGAGAATGTGTAATAATAATATCATACAATGGTCACACGACGATCATGATGATTATGATATGAAATTGTAGACTTGCAGAGAGGCAGTGGAGACGATGAAAGAGCGAGTGACACAGCTGATGGCACAAGTCGCACGCTCAGTTGCCAAACCCTGCGCCTCCCTTCCTCCCACAACTCTCTGAATTTCTTCGTCGTCTTGGAATGAAAGTATGAGAAAAATTATTGGATGCAATGTAAATGTAACATGTCTCTCATTCCTCGACACCAGTCAGCAACAATGCGTACCTAATATAATATGCAGTAGTGCATCGAAAATGTTGCGTTAGCTTCGTTACATTTCGAGGATGGAATAAAGTTGATATGATAGTTTTTTCTTTGTCACTGCCTGCCTGCCTCCACATAACATGAAGATTGTAGAGAGTGAGCAGCACCTCATGGGAAATAAAGTTTTCTATTCAGGAAAGAAAATACCCTTCTGGGAATACACGACGCATTCCTTACTTCACTTTATTTCCTTACCTTCACTTTTCACACTCGGAAGGACGAAAGTGGCGAAGAATGAGAAAAGAAAAAATTATATCTTGTCATGCATGAATGCTATGGTAAAGCCGTCCCTTGTGATCATATTTAAAGGTACGATGATGATGATTGTGATAATATGATGACTCGAGACACTAACTAAACTATGCTCACACGCTTATCTCGAGAAATGTATGCAGTAAGGTGCTGGTGGTGGTGGTTTCGGTGATGATATCGGAATATTGCACAGTAGTATCGTATCATATCATCATTGTCATCGTCTTCACCATCATCATCGTAATAATATTTACATTTTTTCTTTCACACATACACACATAAATAAAAGAGGAAAATAAGAATGTGTTAGTGTTGCTGGCTCGTATTAAATTGTCTATTTTTTCCCTGGGGTACATTAAAAATATCTTGTGCGATTCTCTGGATTGGATGTGTGTGTGGGAGGTGGTGGAGGTGGTTGTGGTGGTGTGGTGGTGACTGGTGATGACAGGAACACATAACCTGACAAAGCTTTCCCTAAACACTCTGCACACATGGAGCATTTAGCGAGCTTATCTGAAGAAGAACAATTTTTTTCCTTCGCTACATAAGAAGGTGATGATGCATAATAAAAAATAATAATGTAATGCTCCTCGTACTACGAGGCTCGTAGTCCCAATAATAACAACAATGGCAGTGTATAAGTGTGCATGCTAGTTGGGTTTAGATGATTATGAGATGGAAGGGATGAAGATGACAATGACAGTTGTATTTAGTTAGCTGAAATGACAATAACTGTAATAAGACGGGGATGTCGACACGACAGGAACAGAGCAGGACACCTGACTGAATGAGTTGTATTCTCCAAGAAAGCATGGATGTGAATGTAAATGTGAGAAAGAAAAAGTTGTGTTTGTGAAGGTAATGAAAAGGTAGCGATAAATTTTCCTTTCGCTTTCCAGACCCAACCAACTTATCATATTATTAATATTGTACACAGAGATGGATAAGGTAATAGTTAGTAATAACACATGTGCGTACATTACATACATAGAAAATATCCCAAGTTAAACTCTACTCAGGCGATGATGATGATTATTACTTCAGTGGTGAGGAAGAGTAAGGAAACGAAACGAGTGATGATAATAATATGGATGCACTTTACATGATAATATCCAGTTTTGTGGGGAAAAGTTGCCTGGCACGCAATTGGAATAAACCACGTCACACGTGTTGGCAATTGTGGATTTTGTAGTAAAGGGAAAATAAAAATAAATGGAGAATTAAATTTAAACGAGTCTAACTCTATGTATATAGTGACTCGCCCGATAATTTTCGGGAAGGGTTGCACTATAATTAAAAACGGGTCGGACCTGGGAATAATGTTATTTTATTGCATGTGTTTTCTCCTGTAATTATTTAAAAAACTAGAGGAGAAGAGAGAAAAATCAACTCGGTTGATTTATTACTTTGATAAGTTTTTTCTACGCGCAGGATTTAATTGAGATAAAAATAGGTTTTACACGATTAGCAGTAACAAAAGGAAAAGTGGAATTTTTTGTGTGGAAGAGTTACAAGATAATGATTGGGAAAAATTATGCGCAATAAAAAATGACGAGTCGGATTGAGCAAGGTACAGTGAAAATAAATTTGTTCGCTTGGCGTAAACTTTTTTTCAAAGAATTTATTTTAATAAGTGTTGAGCTGGATTGTGGGAAAGAAAACAGGTGAATCAATCCTCAACTGAATATTATGATGATGATCGTAATGAAGACTGCCACGGAAGAGGCAATATTGCGCGTTGAGTTCCCAAAATAGAACACACATCAATGGGAAGGGTAGGGAAAGAGAAAACAAATTCGGAGAATTCACACAAACCATGAGAATTAAACAGGGGGTACATTACAATAACATGAGGATAATTTCTATGAATTTAATTTTTGATGGTAAATTTAATATTACATAATTCGTGGTTGTTTTTCGAGGATTCTGTTTGTTGGAAATATTCCAGTAATTTTTCCACGGTATTGATAAACTTCCGTATAAGTAAAATGCAAGCGTAGAGTCATAATACTTTTTCTAATATCTAAGGTGGACACAACGTGAGATCTAAATGGGATTTCACAGCAGCGGACTAATTTGAACGCAACGCAGGAATGTGCGGGATATGAAGTTTGGAACTACTTTTTAAAACCTAAATAGTAGCTCCACATAAACATGAACATCCAGGAGCTCCTATCTCATGAATCTCATCCCATCTACTTTTTTTACTCTCGCCCGATGCGACTTTGTTTTGTCCTCTTGTCTCAGTTTCTCCTTGTTCCCACTTTATTTGTTTTCCAAAGACCTTTTATTGTTGTGGGTGAGTGGGTGGTCTCCGTTCCAGGAATCTTTCGAAAGAAAAGGCTCACACTTTGCTCTCAGCATGAAATCTCCCAAAATCCACCACACAAAACCAACAACAACGCCTACAAAAGCAAGCAACTTGGAAATCCATGCATTGTCCACGACAAGGAGTTGAGGGAGTATTGAAAGGAAAAATAAAAATGCTCAGAGTGTTTTTCTACCAGAAATAAAATAGTCTGCTAACAATGTGAAGAAATTCTCAATAATCAGACATGAAGAGGAAAACAAGGCACGAAATTCTTACTTTTTCTTCGAGAAGCCCCCACCTCGAGAACAATGACAATTCAACTTGTCCTGTTACGAATTTATTTATTTTCCATTATCTAACTAAATGTTTGGATTTGTATACCTTGTGTAGTAGTAGGTACTTTAAATTCCACAGAAAGTGTAATTTGATAGTAGAGGGCCCAGGCCCACACACACTTATTCAATAACAAGTGATTATCGTTATTGGAAAGTTTTGCTTTTCTGGTAGCCAAAACAGTGTAATCATAAACACGGGGATTACGTTACAAAGCAACCTTGGTGTAACGTTTCATGTGCGGCTGGATAATTGTCACCATAATCATCATTATCCTCTCTCCCACATTCACAATGCTTTCACCGGCTCTCACATAACCACTTCTGGCTACCCACACACAAAAGATATCCGCTTTATGTGTACAGAACAAATGATAGGCCACCCACAGTTACACTGGAATTATTTGTTTATCCGAGTTCGAGTTTCATTCCGATGCTTCGCATAAATACAGACCAAAGATAAAGCATATTTATATATGTAGCTGACCTTATCATGTAGTGTCTTTGTGTGTGATACTATAGCTCATTTCATCTCTTGCTTGTGGGTGTATTTTCGCCACAAGAGAGGATATTTACTCTAGGATGAATCTTTATTAATTACTCCACTTACGTTAGTACGTCACGTTCCTTTTTTATTTATCCTTCTACTTTTACTGTTCTATTTGTTCAGCAAAGGAAGGTAAGTGAGTGATAAATAATGAAAAACAGTTTTAAAAGTTTTTTTTTTGTTTAGATAGGTTATGCAAAAGTATTTAATTGTCAGAAAGACTTCAGCGAAAAGTACTCTTTTGTGCAGTTGAGCAAGTTGTTAATTTAGCTGAGTGAATTTACCTAATGAATTTTTTCTCCCACCCACGCTCTTATCTAGCCGTGTGTCAACACAATAATGTCACTTTGTACTGTACTCGATGCACTATATCATTATCGTTACGTCCCCGAGATTCAGAACTCGGAAGAACCATGTGATTATGACAATGCGAAAACCTATGTATCCATACGCCCCCAATCTGGATGAATTTCCTTTTGTTGTTACAAGAGAGAGAGAGAATAGAAGAAGATCCATTTCCGTTGTATTTTTACATCGTCATCTCATCTCCATCTGGCATCCTGTAATTTATGGGGAAGTAAGGTCCATAGAAGAACAGCTTGCTCTATTGTATGAAAATTTTCAATATTTTCGATCCCTCTTTTCTTCCCCTCTTCTGATATTTTTCACTGCTTTTGTACATGTTTCTTGTTTAAAAAGCGGAAAAGCTAAACTTTGAGGAAAAAGCTCCGTGAGTTTGAAAAAATAAGAAAAGAGATGCATTGTCTACCTCCGCTGGGTCGTGCTTCTTTGGTCGTCATTAATATTTATGTAAAAATTATGCAATCATGACAATACCATATTGATACCAATATTCTCGTTGAATTTATAAAAACCCGGTGCAAAATGATGACGATGATGGTGTTTTGTATCTCTCGTCTTAACTGGAAAGAAAATCTCAATTTCAACATTTAAAACACATCTACCTACTTCATTTTTTTTCAGATTTATTTCTTTTGAGATGAGACTTGTTTTTCATGTTCCCCCATTCACTAAAAATTTTTATTACGCATTTTATTAACTTTCTCTTTTCCCCTCGAATGCCCTCATTTGTTTGATTATGAAGTATACAGGCAAGTTAACAAAGACAAAGACTCGCTTGATTTCCTTGTTATGGTACGATGTTACGATGATATAACGATAAGCATCTTGGCTGTCATTGATCAGAACGTTGCGTTGTCTAAACATAAAGAAAAGTAAAAAAGGAAAGTGAAAGTTTTACCTTCTTTATTTGCATAATATGAGCTTAGAAGTAATGTAGGTAATGATTTTTTATTGTGGAATGATAATGGCAGCTTTTATGACTAACATAAAAAACTTATCTTCGTTTCATTCCCATTATTTATTTAGTTTTTAATATGAACTTGAAAAAGTTTGCTTGCACAGCGAACTGAAATCAAAGGATCGAGTTGGGCTAAGTTTTCACTGGGAGTTTGTTGCAGCCAGGCAGAGGCATACACACACACACAATAACATATTTATTTTGTAACTTTTGTTACTGGAGTCATGGCTGAGTGAGTGATATTTAAACTGGCATTATTAAAAATGTAAGCAGCTTTGAAAACTGAGTTGCCTGGTATTCACCAAATATCAACTCTGGTGGATTCTCAAGTTCAAATGTGTAGAGTACAATGAAAAACGTGAAAGTGAAGTGTATGCATGTGATGTGTGAGAGAGAGAGGAAAATGTAGGGTACAGAATGAAATATTACACACTACAATGTAATAATGTATGGACTTACAATGCAATGCAAGTTAACAGGTTACTATAAAAAATAAAATATTTATCTCTTTGTGTGTGTAACTTTAGAATATCCCACGTCATCATCATGATCACGGCCATCACAAAGAAAAACGTTCTTTATCATCAATTTATGATATTTATAAATTACAGTTTTTCTTCTCTCGCCCAACTTTTATGTCTGAAATTGTCTGCATATTTAATATTTTTAGTTTAGAGTGACGACGCCCACATGTCATTTGTTCGTTTCATTTCATATCGATATGGAGCATAACATCCTTTTTATTAAAAAAAATCACTCCTCCACCAGAGTCGAGTCATTATCCTTTGATATTTTTCACTGTAAAATGTCAAACACACCTGGCGTATTCAATATAGGCCGGTGATGTATCATCCTTTTGCTATTTCTTGAGAAAGTGCTTTTATTATTATTATGGCGGCAGAGCAGAATAAGTAAAGGTATTATTGGTAACATTGATGTAAACAACCTACGTAATTTAGGTACGCTCTAACTTCCTTTGTAGAATCAAATCGCATCTCTCTCTCAAAGCGTTCCTTCTTCTGAGAGTTGACGAGTCACTTGAATGTTGAAAGGAATACTTTTCTGATTATACTAACAAAAAATCTACTTTCATATCTAAAACCGATCTTGCTCGAAAATCTTGTCTGCAAGAAAATTATATCTTTTTATCTGTCTATATCTTACTTAGGTAAGTAAAGTAATCTTATCTACTCTATAGATAGGTACACAGTATCTATCTGTCAATATATAAATTATTCCCCGCTTTTGATATCTTTATCGACTTTTACTTTTACTCACGAAAAAAAATCGACTTTATAGTCAAAAAGTATTAAGGAGCTGGGAGAAGAAAGAAGCTGATTTATTTTTATGCATAATTGCACATTATTACATGGCGGAGTGGGAGAGGTGAAGTCAACCACAAACTTTTTCACCCTTTCCTCAGCACCACCACCATAAAAAAGAAAATCAAGAAGGAAAACATCATTTTACTATTTTTTCTTTGCTTTCGTATTATACCAAAAGAAAAGCAAAGGGAAAACCAAGTAAGTAAGACTTGAAAAAAAAATTGTGCAATGCTAGAAGAAGGATGGAGATATTTTTTATAGGAGGAAAGGAATCAACTTTTTTTTCTTAGGAACGACACCGTACTGGATAAAGCGAGAGACATGTATCATAAAAACGGGAGTGCATGAAAAAAGCAACGGAAAGGAGTTGCGTTGCTTCTTGCAAGATAATATAGTATAATATAATATAAGAGAATGGAGAAAGTGGAGGCAGAGTAGTGGAAATGGTAAGAGTGAACTGCTCCTCTCACTTTCTTTTTTATCCAAAAGTGTGTTGAAGCGGTGAAATCCCTTTGAATTACAAAGTGAACCAAACACTCTCTCACTCACAGTGAAGCCGGGCTAAAGCCAAGTAAAGTGGAGTGAAAAAGTTTTCTCTTCTTCGGGGATACTTTGCTTACTATGCTTGTACACACCAGAGAGACAGAATTTCCTTGTGTTGTGGTGGCGGCTGTGGTGGAGGCGGATGAGATGTTATACGTACCTACTTACATTACATTACATTTCAGAGGACATTCTTCAAGTTCAATAATAATAGCAAAGTCAATAGCTACTTTTTTCCCTCACTCTCTCGTGACTACATTAGGAAGAGGAGCATGATGTGCTGTGTGCTCAAGCCACTGTGAGTGAGTAAAGTTTTTTCTTTCACTTGACTTGCTGGTGTGGACACACTTTCTTCTTTTAGGAGACACACAGAAAAAGTAAGTAGAAAAGAGTACACACAGCAGAATGTTACGTGGAGGCTGAGGATTCTCCGGGACCAGGAAGAGCTTTACAAGATTAGAGTGGAAAAGAAATAAGAGATGGAATTGGCAACGAAGTCGCAGGTTTTTTAAATTGCCCTAAAACGAAAAAGATGGTGGATATTTTGATTTCTTTTGCTTTCAACAAACTTTCAATCCATAGGCTCGAAATAGGTGGTCGGTCAATCAAAACTGTTTAAAGTACAAAAAAATGCCGGAGAGGTAAATTTAGTTCTATAATTAGAATTATTTTATAGTTTCCTGTGGTAATTTATTTAGCTTTGCTAAAGTGAGCAAAAGCCTTGGAAAATCAATATGAATATTGCATGCAGCTAGCTCATTAGTCTGGCGCTAAGTCAACTAAACTACAAAGACGACAACGCGGGTGTCGGTCGGTGCACTAAAACAACTGCTCAGCTCTTCAAGGCAAAAGGTTAAAAACTGATTAAAAAGTGAAGAGCGGAGGGCACGATCTCCCCGTGTGTGTGCATCTATGTCCTGGGGTGTAGCCACAAAGAGAATTTTTTAGTGAGATTCTCTTCAGTCTTTTCCCAGCACCACCACCAGTGTCAGCGTTCAAGTCGAAGTTGAAAGAAACAAAAGAAAAGAGCTTCGTTTTCACTTTGCCTCTCTTTTATTATTAGCACAGCTTTTACTTCGTTTCGCTTAGTTTAGTTGGTTGGTTGGTGAGCGAGCGCTTTTCTTTTGTTTTTCCACTTGTGCACAAATATTTACTACAAAATTAAATGCATTCTCTGACAATGCACCTGCACATGGCTGCTGCTATTTCTTCGTTCCTCTTGGCTATGTTATATTATGTTATAACAACATAACCGTCAAGTCTGAAGATGTCGGCGAGGTCGGTGGAAGCTGCAGAGACGGGAAGGAAGTTCCATTCTCTAGGAAGAATAATAATAGTAAACATGCATATTGCATTGCATTGTTGCGCGCGTGCAGGCACAAGTGGAGACCTTGGCTATTGCAGGATTTATTCACGAGACTGAAGAGAAAAAGAGCAATTCAGTGGGAGGAAAGGCTGAAAGTGAAAGTGGAGAAAAGAAATAAGTAAATTTGTACAAGAGAAATCGGTGATGAGAATATATGTAAAATGGAAAACTCTAGGCTTCGTTGCTTTAAAGTTGAATTGTATTGTGTTGTAGAGGAAATGAGGAGAATATCCAGTGGAAAAGTGAAATCTTCTAAGAATTTTATTTATTTACTTGCGTATATGAGACGTCCAGTGTATTGTGTTATGTTATGCGTACAAGCATTACAGGAAATGGGAAGGAGGGACGAGGGACGAAAGAAGAAAAGAAATGAGTCTTCGTTTTCTATGTTTTTCCTCATTTCGCTTTCCTTTCTACATTCTCTTATTTGTCTTTTCTTCTTGTTGCCCTTTTTCGTATTCTTGAGAGAAGCTCTCTTGGTCTTATTTTTTACTTCCAACTTCGTTAAAGCCGTCTGGATAGATTCTCTCTAATGACAGGTCGTTTTGAAGGGGGATGCTCCCTAGAATCCTTGATTTTTTTCTCCGCCATAAAAAGAATAAAAAACAAGGTTGTATATAACGTGATATTATATAAGACAACATGACATTTCGAAGCATAGCAGAAGCTAACAAGGTGGGTGGATATTGGAGGATTGGATTGGATGCATATATACGGACATACACGTTGCCACGAGATGGATACATATCTATCCGGTGTGTGCGTCTGTGGGAAAATGAGAAAATCAAATTCCTTTCTTGTGCGAGTATGTAACGTTCCGAGGGGAAGTGAGTGCAGTGCAGTGAAAGTAATGAGACTAGACTATTTTACTTACTTACTCACTTGCACAAGTACACACACAACGTACGGCGTGGTTTGACAAATTATTGTCACATCCATTCCAGTCAGTTAAGCACTTTACTTTCTCCTTTATTCTTTCTCCTCTTTCTTTGCTGGAGAAACAAGACAAGAAAGGAACAGATTTTCTCTCATACGTAGATTTATAACGAGAGAAAAAAAAGAGTTTGCTGATTAAGCCTTGTAGTCTATTTACTCTGATTGAGGAGGACGACTCAAATCTCCTCAACTAACACGAAACGATGTAGCAATGAACGGTATGGTATGTACATACGTAGGTGTTCTGGTTCTGTTCTGTCTTGGTTTTTTTGTTATTATTAGACCGGGCTTTTTCGTCTTCATTTTATTTTCTCCACGGCTTGATTTCATTTTCTTGTGATATTGTTTCCAACCCCGGATTTTGGACATATTTTTCCCTTTGTGTGTGTCCTTCTTTGATTTACTTAGATAATTTTACTTCTTTCCTTTCATTGTGAAAATAAAATGTTCATGTTCGCTCGTCGCCGCTGGCTCGATTCTATTTTGGCTCCACTCATCGGAATGATCAGCATCATCATCATCATCATCGTCGTCCAGTTCATGAGAGAAAGTAAGCAAACAGAGAATTTCTCAAGTTTTTATCGAACACACTGGTTGATTGGATTCCAGGTAAAGAGTTGTGCTGTACTGTAACAAAACGAAACTGTAGCGGTTAAAAAATAATAAAAAAAATCTGTGTGGGACTGTGACCACCACCACATCTTATCCACCTCCACGCTTCATTTATTGTTTAACTGGAACGAAATGTGTGGATGGATACTTTTTTGTCTCATCTCTGGAAACAAAAGAGAGAAGTTGTAACTCTCCACTCGCTCCACTTCAATTCGATTTTCTCGATTTTCTATTTACAGGAAAGGATGGGCGAAGTTAAAAGAAAACAAAAGGGGAAGAGGAGAAAGTGAAATGTTTCCTTTAAATCCTGGCTATTTTTATGTTATTTGTTATTACCCTTTCTTGATCAGAGAAGTGGAAAGCGAAAAGTGAATGGAATGGAGGACACTTGAAACGAGAGGGAAATCAGATGTAATAAAAAAAGCAAAAATGTCATTTATGCCTATACAACAAGAGCGCAAAGGCAAAATTGATTTTGCTGGGTGAAAGTGGACACACATAAATTTTTTATAAGGTCGCATGAAAAATAAACAAGTTGCTAAAGTCGCTACAATGTAATATGTTTCATGTCGTCCCGAATTCAATTTAAGTACAAAACGTTAAAAATGCCTGCGATTAGTTTGCGAGAGTGGAGCGGACATTAAAATGAGAGTGAGATTGAGAAATGGAAGAAAATGCAATGCAATATTGCGATGCGACGAATGTACGAGCGAGCAATTTTTATTGGGTGAAAAAATGACCGCACAACTTCCGCTAAGTGGACAACGTGACACATAGCTGTTAGTGGCTTGACGTCACGTAATACAATGTTAGGCTGCAAAAACAAAGGAGGCTTGGGGACAGAAAACAAAATTGCCGTTAAATGTCAGGAGAAACATCTTGTTGCGATGTGTGATATTTTAGGTGACCTGCTTGGAATTCTGGTGCAGACAGTGTAATCTGACAGAGACATTAAAATTAAAACATCGTGGTGAACAAGAACCACCCGAATAATTAAACAAAACATGCAGTCAGCTCAGCCGAGAACAACGACCTAAACATCGCTAACTTCTTGCAACTTTTACTCTGCCACTTTCTTAGGTGTGCATTTTGCATTTTTTTTTGTCGCAAAAAGTTAAGTGGACGTAGAGACGAACTTCACTCTAGATAAAGTTGTCCGGTGCGTTTTCTCATTTTCAAGGTCCCCTCCAAAACTTTGCAATATTTTGCTTATGAACTTCGTGCATTTTTGATAACCGAAGTAAGCCATACTTAGCTTTGATCGATTAGTTGATAGTTGAGGAATACCTCAGCTTGAGCTCATTTCAAGTCTACACGAGCAAAAACATTTTTTCCGTTGACCAACTAGCTTCACAAGCCCATGTAGTCCAGAATGTTGTCCAGCAAGTTGATTGGGAATTAAAGTGTTTTATTTATATTTATTTAATGAGCTTGGCAAAAGTGTCAAGCATCAGTCAGTGTCACGGGTGTCAGTGTTGCCAGAGGCAGCGTTTTGCAAACAGCGATGTGTGTTTCATAAACCATGGATTATTTCTCAGTTTCATTTCTTTCCCGCTTGCTTTTGTTTTGTTGATGCTTTTACTTTTGCTGATGTATGTTTCTACTTTTCACACCTTTTTATCAAAATATATGTCACGTTACGTACGTCATGTCAGAGGTGAGCTACGATAGGCTTAAACTATGGTAATTTTCCCTTAATTTTAGTACTCCTCCTCGCTGGTGCAAAGCAAACCAAACGATATCATCCATCACTCCATCAGTCATCTTCACTCACTCAGCTCAGCACGCTGTCGTTGACCAACTTTTATAAAATGTCGTGTCATATGTCACGCGCTGGAGAAGCGAAGCGTTATTTAGCCATTGTTCACTTCATGGATGCATGCGCTTTATGCTTTATTGTTTTCTTATTACAGCCAGGCACATGTCCATTCAGAGACAGAAGAAAACCGCTTTTCTTTATTTACATGAGGAAAGGAAAGTGATGTGCGGATTTATTCCAGATCCATCCAACTGAAATGATAAACAGCTTGCCGGAAATGGGAAAAGCTCTTCGTCTCGGATTTGGATGTATTTTCGTAATAATTAAGTAAAAAGATGGCCCACTTTGCCTTTTCTCTTCTGCATTATCCATTTCTTAAGCTATCTTGCAAACCGTCCTTCTGCCCAAAGTCGTTTCAAGTACATTTCATTTCCAACCATTTTCTATTGCGGTCATCGATCCCCATACATCATAGTCACGGACATCGTCTCTCTTTTTTGTCACTTGACCAATGAAACAAAATGAAAAGCCTGGAAAAGCTCGTGTATCGTGTTTCACAAACAAAAACACTGGAGTGACATTCTTTTCATATAATTTCAGTTCCAAGAGAAGACAATTTTATACGAAAAGGAGGAAACCCACACGTTCATTTTGAGCATGTTCAATATATATTTTATGATTGAAGTGGCAATAAAAATGTACACATATTTCATTTCGTTTCCTTTGAAAAATCGATTTGTTCCTTTCCTGGGAAACTTGCGTTTTCTCCTATTCCATGAATCGTACAAACCCACCTGTCTGCGCGACCTGGTCAAGTGTTTCTGTAGCCACTCGACCATCCAGTCGTTGAAATTGCTGAATATTTGCTCTTTTATATTAAATCTGTCACTTTTAATATTTATCCTTGTCTTCACTCACTCAATTTTCCCCTTCTAGAAAATTTTCCCTTTAAAACGGTTTGCGTCAAGAGACTTTTCTTTCTTCTAGTGAAATGTAAATGCAAGGAAAACAATTGAGCGAGAGTGAGACACGTGATATCTTTCAATTTACTCCCACAGTGGGAAAAATGATTTCAAAACTCGGAATGTGAGAATCCAAAAGTTAAGCAAAGAGGAGTGAAACTGCCACATCGGAATTTCAAATCTGAAGGGATCCGAATTGTGAAACTTTTAAAGACGTAGGATCGAGGCACGCTTCATCTTCATCTTTATTATTCAGTCAGACATTAAACGACACACGTTTAGTGTGATGTGATGTGATATGATATGAAGAAGAGGGAAAAGTTAACAAGAAACTTTCACTTTTTTTTTCAAGCTAATGTAAAGCTAGCATACATAAAGTAAAAGTAAGTGAGTGCGAAACTCCATCTTGAGGAGAGCCAAGTTTCGCTCAATACACAAAGAAAAGGAAACGACTGCGCTTTTCTCCAAGTCGAAGTTTTTCTCTTTTGGAAGAACAATGATGATCTTGTGAAACATGTTTTGGGTTACACTTTCTGTCTAAAGAACTTGTACGAATGTCTTTCTCCAGCATTATTGTTGCTCTTCAATTATTATATAAGTAAGAAAAGAGAAAAGAAATCAAAAAGAATAAAAAACGAAACTTTCTCTTTTCCCAGTCTCACTTACTTCACTCTCAGACTCACACAGCTTTTTGATTCTGATTGAGTGTATCCAACTTTATCTCGACTTCATCCACGCTTTATCCAAGCAAACTGACAAACAGAAAAAACAATCGTTTTCTTTAGCTTGAAAGTTTTGCAGGGAAAACCTGGAATCATTTTCGGAAAAGTATAAATTCTTGCATGGTGTCGTTATAATGATCCCGCGATCATGATGATGATGGCCCTGAGATAATAATAATAAAATAATAATAATAATCCTCAGAAGACCAGGCCAGAGTTTCCTGTCTGTTTGAAGCTTGTAGCTCCACTTTCACTGCAGCCATTATGCATACAGTGGATTACTAGTGGATGAGATCCCATGTAAGTTTAAGTATGCATGACATGACCCAAGAGCATATCTCTTCTTACTTCAGGATACATTCTTGCATCGATCTGAATATTACAAAGTCATATTAGTTACGTATATGTAGCATAGCATAACTTCCTACCGCTTTTATTACATGGAACAGAGCGCTGCCTGACTTTTTAAAAAAGGTCTTCATCGTCTTATCATTTCACTTCATCTGGTTAGTTAAGCAAGCAAAAAAGAACAAAAAGTACGATGAGCACACACCATTTTCTTCTTCAACTTTCTCCCTGTATTATTCGTCTTGCTTCGCTGAAGTCACTTGAGAGAAAAAAATGACGACTGGATGAGCGAAGGAAGGGGAAATAAGAAGACGACGCTTTCACTAATTCCCTGTGATTTGACGCTTGTCTCATCCGTTCCGTTTCATAAGTAAACTTTCCTAACTCACTTCAACTCCACTCCATTTTTTTCAGTTTTTCAGACTTCCTTCAAGTTTTGAAGCGACAGCCCACCGAATTTTCTTGTAGGAAGTTCAATAACCGAAAAAAAGAACATGAGAAGTGTGAGTGTAATCATTAGAATAAAAAGTAGTGAGGTAAAGCAACCGTGGAGTTGAGTAGTGGAGGTTCTTTGAGTAGGAAGGTGAAACGTAGCACATCCGCTGCTGAGGTGACATTTACAGAGTGCGACATAAAAAGTTAAGTAGATCAAAAGATGAGAGTTTCAATTTTTTTCCCAAATTGCAAAAATAAAAGTCTTTCTGCCTCTCTCTTTTATTCACTCTGTGAGAGTGAGAGTTCAGCATTAATTAACATGATCGAAGGACGTCCGTCGCCGGATGTATTCCTTCTAAAGACATTTTTTTAAAGTTCACCTTTTCTTCAGATACAGTTCAAACATTCACTTCACTAGCAGCGTGAACCTCTTGCCTCCACCTCCACCTCCGCGTCTCTTTCCACTTGAGTTTTCGCTTCTAAAACTTAAACTTTCCCTTCTTCCAGTCACAGTAATGCATCATCAGCACAAAAGCTTTCTCGCATTTAGTTCCTCTTCCTCTTTATTTCATTCCTTTCATCTCATTTCCAAAACTGTTCTCTCTTCATGGAAATATCAAAGGGAAATGAAGAGACCACCTCATGGGAGCTTTTCACAATTTCTCGTCATGCTTTGTCAACTCTTTTTTTAGACGGTTCACTTTACTTACCTAAGTTAATAGACAACCTTTGCCTGAAAAAGATTGGCTGAGGACGATGATGAAGAACATGATGCTCATCTTGATGAAGATGGTCACACGAACAACATGACCTTTTATTTTGTTTGATGTGTGTATTTCAGTATTTCAGATTTCATTTATTTTACTTTCAAAGCAAGATCCAAAAAGCAGCAGAGCACAACCTTCGACGTCCGGTAGGTACCATGCCATTGCCACTGCCTCCCCCACACATTCAAGAGTCACACACCTGACTTAAAATGCCAGACATTTCTGCTGCATATGAAAGAAAAGGTTGATGTTGTTGAAGGTGGATGGTTCGTAATGGGAATACCTGCTGCACTTCCTCTTGCGTGCTCCCAATAATGATGTAAATAAAATAGGAACTCAATGTAATATAACGAAGTAATCTTTTTCCTGTCATCATTTCGTATGCATGCATGCCTTTCATGATGATGATGATGCAATGAAAATACTTACACGTACTCTTTAATGTTTCCTTTACATGCGAACAAGAAAAGACGAAGGTTGCATTGCACTGCATTGCAACAAGAAGAAAAAAATGAGTGCACCTTTTCACTTTCACCTTGCGGAGGCGAGCGGTGCGTCGAGCCAATTTGATATAATATTGCACTTACTTACCATGTGCACTACCTTTTTTATTATGCAAGACGAAACGTACTTTATATGTTGTTGGCAGGCTCAGAGCAGCAATAAGTACGTATGGAGCAGAGTGGCTATACTTTTCATTCCATTTCATTTCCAAGACAGAGCAACGCAACGGCGGCGCCTTGAATGGAAAACATGTTATTTACAAAATGGAAATTCAATATTTGATCCTGAGCAAGGAAGGACACGGGAAAAAATTACTGGGAGTAACGTCAAGTCGCATGCATCCAATTCCCAAATTCCCCCGGCGCAATTTAAACTAAGCTTTTTTACAGTTTTTTCAGGAAAGGGAAGGGGAATATTTGCTCACATTTAAAAAAACAACTGAGCTCAAGTTTAAGTTACGTTAAGCATTTGACTTTTCTTAGTTTTTCTTTCTTGTTTACTGTTTAGTAGTGTGCCGTGTGCCAATGCCACCACTACCACTGCAGCGAGCGAGTACCATCAACAAAAAACAGAATTTCGGCAGATGAAAAAAGGCCGCCATCATCATTTTAGACACACGTTGCACTCTTACGTTTCGAAAGAAATGTTTTGCTGGCACACCACTGCACTGCAGTACGTTACGTGGGTTTCTTTTTTAACTCCATCTGCTCAATGTGGAGGTAGTCGGAAAGTAACGTGGTCAAAAGAGGAGAAAGCTGTAAAGATAAAATTTTAATGAAGACCAGCTCGAATTTTGATGAGCTCAACTTTGTGTCGTTTTTAAAGTCTGTCTTTCCTCTCGCCTGTATCATTGAGGAACAAATTACAAGAAAAAAATGAAGTCGGAAAAACTGGTCGAGAAATAAATGTGTGGAAAGTCCTAGTAGTAGAGAAAGTTTTAAACTGAATCAAGCCTGATTTAGCTCCAGCTCAAGTCAGTGAGTTTGAGTCGACGAGTGCTCTGCAGAACTCTGCTGTGCTGCTGAAATGGGACACAGTAGGAAAAGCAAAGTTTAGTTGGAAATGATAAGATGATGAGAAGATAAGATGATTGGGAAAATAAATAAAATGTAATGTAATGTAAGTAGGTACTCCATTTTAGATTTGTGTAGTTAATTTTAATACACAACATACATAACGCTCAAGAAGAGGAAAAAGTGAGGTGGGTCGAAAATAATCAAAATGAGAAACTCCCTTATCTCAGTTGTACGTAGAAAGGAACAAAATGAAATTCGGTACGGCCACGGCGCCAGAGTTACAGTTAAGTTTGGCTTGGTGCTGCTGCATCAATATCGTTTCAGTAGAACAAAAAGAAGAAAAAAGAGAAAATCATAAGGAAATGGTCAGACAGGCAATATAGACAATGGAGAATATATCGGTTTATTTTCAATCCCTGGAGAAATACGATAAGGACTGCGGCAACAACGGCAACATTGTAGCTCCACGTAAGCTTGTAGCCAGAGCCAGATACATTTCTCGTGTGTACACATCCATCTCATCTCTCTCCGGAAGGAATGTACCTTCCTTCTCTGTTTTTTTTCTCTCTACCCGATCTGTTCCATAATATTGCATCTATCCGAATCCATCCAATTCATACCTTAATAATATAATAGTAATAGTCACTGGTCCGTTTTTGGTAGCAGGAGCACGAGGAATTTCCTTGTCTTGTCTCCAGTTTCAGTTTGAGCTCACCATTTTCTGCGTTGTGGTTGAGCCACACAACAGAAGAAGAGCGGAGATATTAGATACGAGAGAAGAAAGACAAGACAAGAGCAACAACGGACAAGCAAGAAAACAAGGAAACATGTGTAGATGCTACTCTTGAGATATAATGAAGGATGGGGCATAAAAGTGGCACAAAACAATAACTAACAGAAAACTCTGTATGTATCTACTTACAAGAGAAAAAATGGAGTTAGCAAAAAAAAATAAGGAAACAGCAAAGCAATAGAATTACATGGGTAGGACGAATGTAAGTAATGTAACTAAAACTCGACTCACACTGAAACAATACATTTTCCCCCTGTTTTCACCACTTTACTGGTCATTACCACCACTACGACCGCACAACCACAGAACAGGACTAGCGGAATAGAGGCTGGAGCTCAAGCTCCGTTTCCTTTCATGAAGACTGAAACACTTGAAAAGAGATAACCATTAAAACCATTAGTACAATAGAACAACAGCAACAACAAAGAGAATGAGTGGAAATAAAAATGTTGCTACAATACAAAGTATATACGTATTACCTATTTATACAAGAAGGAAACGCTCTGACTCTTGTCTGTGTGCACAAAACTCTGCTGCAGACTGCTCCACTTCACTTTCACTCACTTTGTACGGATAAGTTATAGGATGAGAGTGCGTATAGGGATTTGCGTAACATGTACTTCAGTCCAGTAATGGTAACGGTAACAGCAATAGTAATAACTATAATGATGTAGGTATGTGAGTGTATCCAGGCTGTTTCAAAGATGGACACATTGTATGTACATACATGCAGAGAATGGACAAGTTAGAAGTTATTGCTGCTACTTTGTACCTTTACTTTCACTTATGTGCATGTTACGTAGATACATACGTGTGTGGTCGGTGTTGCGGCGGTTCAAGTTTTTTGTTTCTGTGTTGGTTGGATGGATGGGTTGGTAAGTACATAAAGGATGATGCTGACTCAAGCTGCTTATTTTTACTGTCATAAAGGAGACTTTTGTGTTGTGTGTGTGTGGTGCGGTAGACAAGCTTAGTTTTTCCCCCAGTGGGACGTTTACAAAGCACATCGTCAGAGATCAGCTGCATGCAACAGAGCGCAAAATGCTTTTTTATAGAGGAACTTTTCTCCGTCTCTGGAAAGTGGAAAGCAAAAAGCAGTTCAGAGAGAGAGGTTCGTGCATGGTGCATACACAGAGGAGAAAGATGGATGGAAACTGATCAAAAAGTGATAATCCGTGTTTCGTGTCAATCACGTCTCGAGGAGAAGGTTATCTGTTATCTTGCACATGAAAGTTTAACTTACCCAAACTCAACCAAACCACACTCACACTGGGAGCTCAGTCCAGACACGGCTAACCAAAAATGGGTACAGCGGGGAAACCAACCGCAGCAGCAGTCAATTTAATGCATGATGCTACTTAATAATAATGACGCGAGGAGAACAATAATGGAGCTTGACGTTAAGCGAATAAAATGTAATCACTAGCAGAAAAATTAACCGGTTAGACGTAATAAGTATGAAAAGTTACTTTTCCTCTTTCAGCATTTTTTTCAGGCACAGGTAGAAACGCGCGACGATGATGATGAAGAAGGTGAGAGAACCGTGACTGCAATGTTGAAGATGGACCCAGCTTGAAACATGAAACTGAAAGATAAGAAATAAGAGACAAAGTAAAAAAAGCTAAAAGCATGCAAAAAGAAAAGAGCTTGACTTTCACTTGACTTTCTCCGTGATAAGACGTGCGTATCTCCTCATGTTGTTTTTGTCTCCTTGTCCCTGCTGCTGCGTGTCTCATATTGCACTGAGAAGAAAGTAAAGAGTAAAGTGGTCTGTTTCTACTTGTACTTTTATTTATCTACTTACATAACAAGAAACATTGAGACAGCACAGAGCCATAAGCAAGCACAAAAGAACATGGCCATTACCTTGAAACAACAACAAGAAATAAAAAACGGATGCGTTTTTAAAAGAAAACGCAACTGCTCATTTCGTCGAATTTCGTGACTCTGATTAGACAGTTTAGAAGTTGCTTTTCTTACCTCTTTTAAACTTGAGTCTCTCCTTTTTTATCGAGTGCAATTTGCAGGAGCAGCAGAAAGAGAAGTGGAATTGAAAGTTGCGTGATGCGTGAGTAGGCAGGGACGTGGCTGCGAGTTTATTTTTTATTTTTGGAGGCAAGTCCCGAAGAGGTCTCCATAATTTTTTAAAGGTTGCACATACAAAAAAAGTAAAGTAAGAGAAACAGTGTAGTACTACTACATTACATTACATAAAGTAACCAACTCAAGTCTAAGACTTTCAGTTCATTCGTCTGCCTTTAAACGTTTCCCTTACTTATTTCTGCTGGACTCGACAAAAAATAATGCGGGATGGCTTTTCGATCGAGTCCCATGAAAATCCTTGTCGTTTTCGTGATTCGATTGCAGAATTGAGTGAGGAATGAAAATGGCGATGTGATTGTTGTCGTACCGTAACTTACTTATATATCCACGTAGGTACAATTTGCTTTCACTGGCTTTTGCCTTTCTTTTTTGTATCTGCGTGTGTGTGGTCAGTAAATATTGTTTTGCAAATGCAGCACATTTTCGTGCCATATTCCTTCCTCCGCGTTTCTTTTCTTTGCGGACAATTTGCATTTCTGGGAGTGCTTTGTTATGTTATTTGTACTTTGGTCCAGTTTTCTATAGAAAAAAAGCGATTGGATGAGATAAGATGAAATCCAAGATTACGAATGAAAACTGGGATACTAACATTTTGAATGGAGCAATCAAATTGCATTTTCCTCTTAAAAACGACTTTTTTTATAAAGGACAAAAAAAATTGTTACTTCAAAAACGATGCTGACGACGATAACGATGAGAAGAAAAACGGTATACAAAAAAATAACATAATGCTCATGAAAATTACAATTTCATAGAGAAATGGCCACATTCTCATCTTTACGTTTACTGCCAATCGCGAATTGCAACGCTCTGCTCAACCCTTCACTGCTCGTATTTACTTGCCTCAGTGTGATTGAGAGGGAACATGTGACTGTGACCCAGCTAACTACACATTTTATAGTTATGATTATGATTGCATGTAAAGTAAATGGGGTTTGGGAATTGAAATGGAGTGGAATGAGCTGAGTCTTTGCTTTGTTATGATATGGAAAATAAGCGAAGGTTAAGCTAAACAAAGCAGCAGCAGCAGGTAATATGCACGAAAAACGGACTATGAGGGATCCTTAGGTCCACATTGTGAAAAAAAGACAACATCCTGGAACAATAAAGGACAAGGCTTTCTATTATTTTCTATTGGACCACTGAGGTTAATTCATTGTTTACTTATCATCATCAGCATTGTCATTGGCCTTGCCCTGCCTGCTCTTTCATAGCCGTGATCATGAATATGGAGAAACTGGATGGGGGACTGAAAACAGAAGCACTTTTCATTTTCCACTTACAAACTGGAAAAATGAGGGAAGAAAAATAATTTCCTGCTCAAGTTTCATTTTGCTTAAAGGACAGTAGGCGGAGATTTTTTTGTAGTTGAAACAAGTGGAACCGCCTCTTAGTCCATTCTCTGAGTGGTCGTTTTGAATATTAATTCATTTATCAGCTAAATGCTGTACATAACCCGAGTGAATTAACTATGTATCATGAGTTGTACACTGGGGCGTATAATTTTTGTTTACTGTCGATAAAAATTGAAGTGGGTTGATTCTTTAAGAGGATGGTACTCGGAAGCAGGAAGTAGTCACTCGAGGCATGAATCGGACCTTGAATTTATTTGGTTGATCCTCTCATAGAAAAAAAATATTGCGACTTTCTCTATACATTCCTGAAGTTTGTTTTTGTTTTCAGATACCACCACATTCCATAATGTTTCTGTCATATATGAAAAATAACTCAAGCAAATGATAAGTGTCCACTTGATTTCCAGTCCATATTGAAAAGGACGCGATCTGAACTCAATCTGTCTCAAGGTTCGTGAGAATCCCAATTTTTCACAAAAATGAAGAATAAAAGCTAATAAATAAATACAGCGGCCCTCTATTCACCAAGGTTGATTTTTATCTACGCATTAGTTTATAACCGACTCATCTATCCATTTTCACCCTGCCCTTTACCAAGACCAACCCATTTCTGTGAAACCCGGTGAAAAGAATATTGCAAAAAAAGCAGTAAATAATTTTCGAAAAACAACCCGTCAAAAGAGGTGAAACGTTTTCGCTTTACTTTGTCTTTTTTCTCGTGGTTTTGTGCCTGTCTGAGTTGATTTGAGTAGCGTTGCTCAGACATGTTGATGTTAATGTTGATATCAACTGACATTTGTGTACTCCGCCGTTGTTACATTGTCCGTTAGCAGACGAGCTGACAAGAGCAGCTGACTCCATTCTCATCCTCGTCCTTATCGTGATGTTATGTGATCATCATCATTATTATCATTGAAAAAAACTGGAGCACGAGCACACTTTTTTGCCAACAAACAAAAGCGTCTAACGAAACATGACATGATAACCTAAGCATAAAAAAAGAAGCTTTTTCGAAGAAAAAAAAATCTTTTTTTTTTCTCCTGTTGTCTGCCTTGCATGGATGAAATGAAATGAATTCGCCAGACGTAGATAATGATGATGTAGCAGGTTGCAAAAAAGTGAAATGTAGGTTTTCCCCAGAAAGAGAAAGCAAGTGGAGTAGCGATGCAAGTGGAAATGAGAATCACCTTTGCTAACCCCGAAACGAAGTTGAGATGTGCGGTCTTCGTATCACGTCTTGTTGGCTGCGTTTCTAATTAAAACTAGTTTCTTGCACTTCTCATCCCTTGGTGCTGGGAGTCGCAGTAAATTATTGTGGTAGACGACAATGGAATGGAACGAAATAATCCGGGGGAAACGACTGGCTGAAAAAGTGTCTTGCTCCACTTTATTAATGTAGTAGTTGGTAGTACCTGATGAATATTATCCTTTGCCTAATATTCTACTGGCTTTGTACCTACTTTACAAGCAGCAATGATGATGATGTTGATGACGAGAAAGAGGATCTAGATGATGCGGCTTCAAAAGTAATTAATATCATCCTGTAATGATAACACTACCACATGCATGCTTCCGTAATGCATGATAATATTGAATTCATTATTTAGAGAAAAAAAGGAAAGGTTAAAAGGAGACAAAGTAAGAGTAAAGCATTCATCAACTTTTCCTTGTATCCATCCATCCATTTATTGTGGAGGATGACGATATTTTAATGTTGCTCCTCTTTGATCTTTTTCTTTTCCGCAACTAATGTTAATTTTATGCGTGCATTAAACAGTACACAACAAAGTAAGTCCTTCCCACGCATTACTTACCTTTTACTTTACTTTCACTACCTCGAACATGCTCTTCTGGTCTGGTTATTATTATTAATGTAAATGAAACCAGGTTTGCTTTGGTTTTGTTTTTCCCTGGTACTTGTCATGAAAAGGGAGAAATGTGATTTTTAGAGTGGTTGTTTTGTTGTTCACTCATTTTCCGGAAACAGCACAAGAACTTTCCTCTCTTAAATACTGCGAAACGAAACATTGAGGTTCTTGCGATGTGCGCCACAGTGCACTTACTCAAGTCAAGTGAAAGTGAAAAAGGGAATAATGAGAAATGGGATATTCTGATCTTTTAGTATTATGCTGATGCTGATAATAAATAAATTTTGAAAATGTGTGGATGACGCACTTTGGCTAGGACATCGTCATCATCACAGAAAGAAAGCAAGATGACGACCACAAGAAGACGATGACGATGCTGATGAAATGATACATTTTCCATGAAAGGAAATTTTGTTGTATAACAGCAGAGACTCTGCTTTTGACGACAAAACTCCGTAACTCTAATACCTCATTGCTACAACACTGCTCGAGTAAAAACGATAAATTTTGAATTTGTTGGGAAATCTCATGTAATATTTACAATGAAAAAACTGCCACTCGCACTCGAACGAGCGACTTCAAAAAGATGTTTTTCAGAGGACCAGGACCAGCAAACCACTTTTGCTTTTTCACACAGAGTAAAAATGTAAATATTTCGTGTCTGTTTTGTTTCGATGTTACGTGAGCCTGTCTGCTTCTTTGCTTGTTTTTCTGTCCACATCCATAAACACCAATGTGATTGTGCTGCATGCATGAGTTTTTTTCTCTCCATTTTAAAAATAAAAGCAGTAATGAATTTATGCGTCCGAGTTTCCCCAGATTGAAACTAATGTTTACCCATAAGAGCATTGGTCTGAACATCACAAACGAACTGGGAGTGAGTTTTGCTTTTATTTGCTTGCTTTTACTTTTACTTCGTGTTATTTTTCACGATGATTTCATTAAGTTATCAAAGTTAACAAAAACATGGATGAATTTTAAAAAATCAAGTCTGTTCCAGCTTCGGATTGATGTTTACAGAGTGAATTACGAGGAAAATTTTTTGTTAGCTTTTCCTCTAAATTTTTGTTTATTTTGCACTAATTTTTGAGAATTGCTTTTAATTTTACACCTGCAGCAACTAAAAAACTTGTGTGTGTAAACATCAAAGTAGGTCCACTAAAGCTACATGGAGAACAAACAGATGCTCCACTTTCTCTTTTCATTATTCATTTCATTATCTGCCATTTGCGAAATGCAAATGCTGAAAAATTGAGAGCAAAACATTATTACATGGGAGAAAAATATTTTTCAAGAATACAATGTAATATAATGTAGCTTTGCAAAGTGGAAGCTGTGTAGAGAGAAAAATGAACTGATAATTTTCTGGTTAGTCTTTTTTCGTGTTTGGAAAGAGGCGTTATCTAGGGTCGCACAGTGTAACGTGAGCCACTTGGCTGGGTTCGGAAAGGGAAAGAAAAACAAGAAGCTGGAAATCTGATCGCTTCCAATGGCTGCTGCTCCAGGAACGGTTTACTTTTCACTCTCAATTCAACGCTTCCATGAACAAAGTCGTTTTGTAACACAACGTAAATGTAGATGTTTTTAGTTTCTTTACTGTGTTAGCTACATTATTTAATACCTTTAAAATTTAAATTTAGCAAATTTCTATCAAATTTTGTTTTACAATTTTTTGTTCGAGCATGAAACACACTTCGTTGGGCTTGATTTGGTTTTCCATAGCACATGTTTTGTCTTTGTGTGCGTGTGGGTGTCTTTGTGACGAAAAATTTATTATCGAATGTTTTTGTCCTTTTTTCAGTGGAAGTGTTGGTTGTTCCACCACAACGAGTCTGACACGACAGAAGCACACCCGGTTTTTGCGGAGAGGACATGTCTATTTCATTCATACGCACATAAATAATCCATAAAACAATATTATCTGTTTACTACTCGTAAAAAGCGAGGCAAGAGAACATTACAACTACCGCAATGCAACACTCGGCTCAATTCAACGGGCACAAAACAAACACAGCCCACTGAGCAACTTTATAGTTTAGTCTTAGTCTCCTCCAATCCGAAATTTTAACCAAGAAAAAAAAGATGGATGAGTTGAGTTTTAGTTTCGTAGCGCCATCCTGTCCCCGTCCTCCTCGGCTTTCTTTTTAGCTTTCTCCTCATCAGGTTGAGTTTAGGTCTTCGCAGAGAAAATAAACTAACCGTGAGGGAAAAGAAATTGAGAGGTTGGTTGGTTGCTGATGATAATTTTTTTCACTATCTTGTACATAATAATGTGAGTGAGGAACAGCAACACATGTGAAGAAAGGCTTATCGGATCAGATTAGGTCCGCATGTCCCGTACGTGTATCTCTGTTGTAACCAGTTGTATTGTTGGATAACGGCTAACAAAAAAATATCTCACACTTCCATCTCATCTGAAACGGAGTGACTCCGTTGTTCGAGTGTTCTTTGCATCATTGTAAAAGACCATAAAGTAAATAAATGATTTCCCCTCGTCTCTCACTCACTCAATTCTCTTCTGCTCAACTTCAACTTTTCTCCCACTTGCCTTTACTTACTTAAAGTTAGATGCGTTTTTTATTCTTGTGCTGCTCTGTTGGCGCTCCTCCTCCACTTCCTCCTTCCTTTTTCTCTCCCTTTCATTAATATATTTTCTTTATTACGCTCTCCACTTCATCTCACTGCTCGGAGTGAGTGAGTGAGCTGCACCACCACCACCGAACAGAACCGCACCACCGGAGTGTGTTTAGAGCGACACTACACAGAAAATAGATGAACACACTCGGATTTTCAAAATTAATTAAGAGCAGACACTTGGGGAATTTATGGCCTGAGTCTCTTTTTCCTTTCTGCTGTACTCTTCAACTACGTTTGTTACAGAGATTCCGCATTACACAGAAATACTTGTGTGTTGCGTTGCACTCCCTTTTCTCTCTGCCATAAAAGCGTATAAAATTTTTATTTTCGATGTGGTAGGTGGAAGAACGGTGCCAAACTGAAAGTTGATCATGAGACAGTGGGAGAAGAGACGAAACAAAAGGTTTTTAATGTCTCTTCTTTTCCTTCCTTTTCGCATTTTGAGGAGAGGAGAAAAGAAAGACGACGAAAAGGACAACACTGCCTGCCTGCACGCATGATGCCTTTGTTACTGCTACAGCGCAACAATCGAATTGAAGTATGCATGATGATTTTACGGCTTTCTCTGCTCTTCCGGAAAAGGAGAAACGTAACTAAAGAAAGGTAATTTGACTTGGTAAATGTATCATTTGATACCAGAGGACTTTTCCGATTGGCCACTTTATCTTTTTTGTGAGTGAGTAAGAAAGCTGAATAAGTGAGAAAGCACTTTTGCCTGCGATAATTCTCCTCTCGCTGTTTTCTGCTACCATTCACAATCACAGTGCTTCATGTTGTTTAGATGAGGTCGGCCGAGTCAAAGGCTGGGATGGCGTGGTGAAGAACAAAAGAGGGATATTAAGGATATCCAGAAAAAAAAATTACGCAAGTTACTCATTTTCAAGCAAAGCAGGGAAAGTGCCGGCGGATCCGGATCTAACTGGAAACCCGCATCGCAGCCACAATCCACATCGCATCACATCACATAATTTTCCTTTTTTATCGCTTCCTAAGTGTCTGACTGACTACATTTTAATATGGGATGTGTGCACGCAAGCAAAAGGTCCGGCCATGTGCCACCGGTGGTTTCTCCTTCCAATGTCCACAATGACCGTTTTATTCTCCTATATTGTTTTTCTCCTTCTGCCAAGTCCTCGTTTCTCCGCTAGATCCAAAAAGCAGAGATCAAATCAATTCTAACTTTTCTTATTGTACATCTGGTTTTCGCCTGGTCACGGATCTCTCAGCCTCGTGTCTGCTTCTGCTTCTGGTAGGTCTGGTCCGCTAAAACTGGAAATGTCTTTTTTATTGTCATCAATTGAACATTCACGGTGTCTACGAAAAACGGTGGATATGGAAGTGGATGTGATTCTCCACCAACCACGATCCACCATCACCAATTTTCGATGCAGGCAAAGTGCAACAAAAAAAATAAGAAACTAAAGACAAGAAAGAAAGTTGAGCTGAGCATCGGTTTCGTCGTGGTGCGTCCAGTGGAAGCAATAAAATATGCAGCAGGACAAGAGTAACGACCCAACGGTCGAAAATGACTAGTAAAATTGGAGGAAACGATTGTAACTGTAGCAGTAACCGTAGGTTAGTGTGAAGAATGTAGAATTGGGAAGGGGCACGAGAAACCGAATTTATCTGTACACAACAAAAAACATTTTTTGTGACCGTACGAGACTGTGTCGTCGTCATTGCCAATCTAACGGCAGTAAATGGAACCGTTAAAAGAAGCAGGGACTGGGGGAAGGGAGCAGCAGATAAAAAATAAGAAGTCACAAGAAAAATTCCCACGAGTGTAATTGAACTGAGGAAGTAAAGATAGCGAAACTGACTGACTTCGCTGTTTATAAGCAAAGCAAGCATTCATTGGAGAGAGAATTTTTTGCTCATTCAACTTTCACTAGTCTGTAATGTAATATTTTCAACATACTTTGGTGGACGCGAGACTTCACCATTTTTTTCTGCAACTTCAGGAAAAACAGACTTTTTACAACTTTGGCGATATAACATTTTTGAAGAGAAAAAATAAAAAAGAGGAGCAGAGGAGAGAAAGGTTTACGGCTGTTTTATTTTTGGTTTGTTGTAAATTGTGAAATAAAAGGGAGATAAAACGAAGAAGGAAGGTATAAAAAGTGGCTAAAAATAAACATCTTTTTAATGAAGGCACAGAGAAAGCAAGTGAAGAGAAAATTTTGTGGACAGCTTTCTATTGGTAGTTTCGCAACAGTAAAAACAATGTGGTGAAGTAAATCAAGTCTTGTAGCGATCTTCTACGCTTCACGTTGAACACGGCTTTAAGTCTTGTAAATCCAAGGATGCCGTTTCACTCTTTAATTATGAAGGGTTAAGGCTTACTTGTTTTGCCCCATAAAATTATTTCCAGACACATTAAAAAGTTGAATCGACGGGAAAATATTTTGGGGCTTTGAAAAGATTACCTATAACATACAGAGCGATTATTATAGATGGAAACAGATAAGTGGTGTGATGCGATATGAAATGATGGAAGTTTTTTATAGTGACTTACTTCCGGTAGAGATGTGCGATATTTCGGTAGAGCTAAATACTACGCCATCTTTACATCTCTCTCTTAAGCAACTGATGTCGCTGATGATAACGAAAAAATGCGAGTGAGGAAGATTCTGCTAGAGCAGCGTAACCTGGATTCTGGGAAGGGCAGTGCTCAGCTCCAAAAGCAGTAGCGTCGAGAATCTTTCCTTTGTTCCTTTTTCCTGCAGTTGGAGTTCGTGTTAAGCAGCTTAATGAAAAGTACCTTGCTTCCATATACCACCGTTATTTTTACCTTTGGTTCAATTTCACCGGCCAAATGGAATCTAATGCGTTTTTTCTGGCTTTTTGAAACTCATTAAATTTTCATCCATAAATCGTTCACTCGGGCTTGTTAATGTTAATACTCATCCAATCTTCTTTGCCGTCAATTTAATATATGATTGGAAAACATTGCATGTAAAAGCAGAGTCTATGGATGGATGCATGGATCATATCGTGCAGTGCATGAATGTATCTGACTCACTTTTACTTTACTCCTTATCTTGAAAAAGAATCTGGTGGTGGTGTGTTCAAAAAGTGATGTGATGAGGAGGAAAAGTAAGAGAGAGGAAGTTTATGAAATCAGAGAATATCGTAAGTCCATGAATCAAGTAGCAGCAGCGGACTGGCTTCGTTTTGTTCGTTCGTGTTAAAAAAGAAACAAGTCGAAAGTTGTTGCTGTTTCTGATAGCGATCGTATGCTTATGGATATGCGGCCTCTGCTACTGCTGCTGCTACTACGGCTTTTGAGACGATGAGGATGATGATGTTGATGTACACAGACACGAATAAATGAACACGGAATTCCATAACCGGGTTTTCAGTTCTCAGCCAGACCTTGCTTTGCACGGATGGATAGAGAGAGTGAGTGAGACGGTGGTGGTATGGTGGAAACCGGAGTGAACGAGCAACCAGCCAGCCAGTGCTGAAACGTGTTTTTCGGCTCGTGCACGCATGCACATTAATACATGAGGGAAAATACCTTTTGTCTAGTGGAAAACGGTTCGAATCCTCCTCTTGTAATCATATTTTGTGACATTTATTTACGAAACACACACTCAGACAAAGTGTGTAATTAACGCGAGAAAATATGAAATCATACATGTTTTCACTGAAAGTTCACTTTCGCTGGGACAGCACACACAAAATAATGTTGAGCCATTACCAGAGGAAATTTCTTTCTCTGTAGCTCATTAAAACCATATTAATTTCACATAAACAATTTTCATGTGGACAGTGGCAAGGGAAATGAAAATTGCTGCATGTGCGAGGCAAGCATTAGAAGAAAATTTCAAACCGCTTCTTTATGCGCTTTTCTCCACTGTTGGACTCGAAACATTCATTTTATACTGTATTCCGGTGCACATTTCTCCGTACAACTGGAAAATGATATGAAAGAAAAAAAAACAATCGTTTTATCATTAGTGGGGTCTGGGGTGGATGTGGATGTCTAAAAAATCCTGTCTCTCATAATCAAAATTTAATTGTCATTGTCCTTGAAGTGCGGCGGTGATTCTGTGCCAGCTAATTAACTTAAATGGAAAACTTCGACCCAAAAATTATTGTTTGTTGTGGTTATCATCTGCATAATGAATTACAGACCGAAATGAGACAACTGTCATTGAACACACGAGAAGTTTCGTAGACAGCCAATTAGGAAAATAATTGTGCGGTCTGCCGAAAAAAAAAGCTTTTCGAATGGGATTGCTCCAATTAAGAAAAAATGAACTTATGACGACAGCGTTACGTCAGATGATTTGCTTAAAAAATTAAAAGTTAACTGAACTCGAGTAAACTAGATCAGCGAGTGATGAATGGTGGTTGTTGTTGTGTAGTCGTGTTCTGCCTAATTTCATGAATCGACATTGAAAGTCATTTTGGTGACAGTAATCAGAATCCTGACAAGGCAAGACTTTTCCCATAAAAATAAAAATGCATAGAAATGAAGTGATGTTTGTGTGTCAGTGTTTGAGAGAACTCTGAAAAGTGTGTGTGTTTATACACTACTAAAAATAATGGTAATGGTGCGTTGTTTGTTTGTGATGAAGCCGGGCAGTTTTCCTCTGCTGCACAAACTACTTAGCAAGTATTTAATGAAGTTCATGTTAATGGTCCCATACAACACATAATGCAACTTCCATTGCGGACTGCCCCTTTACATTGTTTGGAGTAAACCCGAATTGAAAATTTTCCTCCTCCGAGTATTTTTATTTTGTGTCCCGAGAAAAAAAGTTTGGTTGTGGATTGGAGTTTTATCATAGTAGAGCGGAGTGGGTGAAGTTGAGTGAAAGAAAGGACCTGAATTTTTCCCAGTTCATTTGCTTGGGAAGAGGAGAAAAAGTTTTAAATACTTTAAGAACTTTACAAGACAATGATGATAGCCTAGATTTCTTTCTCCATCTCTTCTAGGCCGAACTGGAGCCCAGCTGACTTTTTTTAACTGAGTGAGTGAGTAAAAGTCGAATTGGGTCTTGTCTTGTCTTGTCCTGTAATTTAAAGTAAAATCACAACTTTGGAAAAATGGCTGTAACAAGATGAAAATGAAGTTGGTTGCATCCCATAAAGGAAAGTGTTGTCTGTTCTTCACATTCTCTTTCCAGTCATCTCGGCTCTGAGTGGGAAGAGAGTCTACTGAACGTGGTGGTGTAGGACGAGACGGAAGCTGACGCAAGAGGAAGACGAAGAGAGAAAAGTAAGTAAGAGCAGAGCTAAGTTAAGTTAAGAGGATTATTTACAGATGATTTCACAATAAGAAGAGTCAAAGTAAAAAGTATTGCAGTTTGAGAACGGATTCTCGTCGTCTTCTTGTTTTCTTTTTTATTTATTTTCCGGCTTACGTGAAAAGCTTAGAGCGGAGATTTTCCCAGGAAAAAGAGTGAAATTGGGGAAAGCCCTCTTTTGTAAGGTAGAAAAGAGACAAATCGGCCCTTTATTTATTTACCATAAGGATAAGTAAGTAAGATGCTTTCTCAGTTAACTCAACAAAACTTTAATGCTCAAAGAAATTGAGCTATAAGGTAAACAAACGATTTCAACAAGACATGGAGAAACTTAAGCCCACCACTTGATCTAGGCCGGCAGGCATGCGACGAAACTATTTTTTGTGGAACATTTCCACTGGAGCAAGTAGCAAACTGGTCCATTAATTAATATGCATATAACCTTCTACATTAAGTTACACAAGATGAAAATTGTACATAACTTGAGAAGAACAAGAACGAAATGATTCAGCAAGGTGAGAATCGAGGTCAGGTCAAGCATTGCTTTCAAGGTTCTTCTGTCCACACAATAGCTTCCAGTAATTTGTTGTGGTCAGTGCCCATGAAGTGCTCCGGGTCTTTGGGAGCACGCGGGCGTGAAAAGTACATGAAATATGAGAAGAGAAAGTGTTCGCATTCATGTTTGCCTCATTAACGGTTATTTTCCCTATTAAATCACATGTTGCACAGTGCAAACCTAAAACAATGAAAAGCATTTTTGAAAGCACCGAGCAACTGGGCTTTCGCACGCAACGACACAGCAACACTTAGCGAACTGCACATTGTAATAAAATAGCCTAATACCGGAAGTATTCATTTCCAATTGCATTGCAAGACAACTGGCAACTGGAGGGAGGGGGAATTCTCAAAAACTTTCACATTATCCCATTCCAAGAACCGTGTCCTTTTCATATTTTCCCGAATGGAAAGAACAGAGAAATTTAATCAAAACCGGACGGAAGGGGAAACCGTTTTCTTTTATTACGCAGTTCATTTTCTCTTTCGAGTTCGAGTGAATAAAAAGTTTTTGATGATGATGTTGATTTTAGTGAGTATTTCATTGCATTGTGCGGTTAAATTCGTGTTAGCTTAGTTGTTAGTGGTGGAACAGTTAGAGTTCCAACAAGTAACTAGAACCAGGCTCTTCTATTAGTAAACGATTGAAAAAACGATATTGGAAAGTACGTATTACACAAACATTTTCATTCTGTGTTTTTTCTTCCAAAGTAATAACAATAATCATTGTGTTTTCTCCTGTGTGTGCGTTTGTGATTGACGGCGACTCTAATGTTGTATGATGATGACGGCTGTGATGTTGATGGTTGTGTTATGTGAAGCCGAGCAGGTGAATGGAAGTTTTCTTTCTCTCTGAGGTGTGGCTGAGGCCGCGGCGACACAGCTGCGGCACACAAATTACAGTGTGCAGATTATCTTTGTAACACGTACGAACACATAATTCCCCCAATTTTTCATCGAAGGGCTGAATGAAAAAGAGAAATTGGAGAGAAGAGAAACAATTTACTTTACAACATTCTTTTTTCTTCCGCTTTTGTTCCCGACCAACGTATGTACCACACTCGGAAAAAAGAGCGGCTCACACACCAAAAATAGTGGAAGTGGCTTTTCATATTCTTTTATTGTGTCCACATCTACAACAGCCTTTAAAAAAATTCTTACCAACCTCTTTTGTGTTTTATTTTCCACGAACAACTAAAAAAGACTGGACTGCTCCACTACCAATTTCATTTGGTCCACTTTCCTCTCAATTCTACATTTTTTCTTAAGAAAAGGAGAAAGTCAAAAGATTTTTTTGTGTCCATTTCTTCTCTACCTTCATTTATTTCATCATTGCCCATTGCCCGAACTCGAACTCAGCCTTTTTTTCTGCGGTCGTTTAATACTTTTTACAGTGATCGCCTAAAATAAAAAACGTTTTCTTGTAAACTAAAAGCTTATGAAGGTGGTTTTAGGTACGAAATTTTTTTATTATTAAGTTGCATTTTTTTCTCGAAAAATTGCTTTATAGTCAACATTGAAATGTGGACACATAATATTATTTTCGCGAATGTCAGTGTAGGGGAAAAATTGCTGGGTAAGTAGACTCGGGTCAAGTTTTGCAAGGTATGGAAATGGATATTCCACGCCGTCATAAAATTGAGATCCGCACATAAAAAGAGAAACGGCGGAAGAAGTAAAGAAGCGTAACAAACAAGAAAGCGTTTTCCCTTCTTTCACAAGAAATATTTTCCATTTCGAAATTTCCACTGAGAAAGAAACAAAATTCTTCTCTCTCTTACATACAAAGAGGAATCAGACAGGGTGGTTCGTTGGTTTGCTTCATACATATTCTGAGCAAGTGAACTGAACATTCTCATCTCGTCTCGCATAGCGTTTCGTTATGTTACATTGTTTCCTATTTCATGTTTCTTTGATATGTTCCTCCAACTTGAAAAGAAGAATGTCACACAGGAAAACGCCTGTTGTTGAAACATCGGTTTTTTCACACAAAGGAATAAAAAGCCTTTTTTTTTGCCTGGACTGGAGTTGGTATGTATCTGAATTACGTTACGTTCTACGCATGTAAAGTTATGTCGGTGGTTTTGCTCCTGCTCTCCTCCAATTTCATCATGGGAGATTATCAAGGGAATTTGAGACATTACATTAGAGCATGCATAAAGCAGAAGAAAAAAAATGAAAGTAGCGAACAAAGATCATAAAATATTTTGGTGACATTTAAAAGTATAAAAGGAATCCTATAAAAAAAGAGTGAAATTGCGACATTGATATTATTTGACTTCCTTGGCTGGATTCTGGAAATAAAAATGAAATTTTATAAGTGGGTCTGGATTGTATTCTTTTGAACTTGTTAGCATTTTTCCTTGTTACGATCCCTTCTTATCAATTTTTGATTTCTGCTTTTATGATACAAAAAATTCTGATTCTCTTGTTAGACGGCCAGACTGTAAGAAGACACGATTTTGTTGAAAGCAAAGTGGGAGGAAAAATGGCGATATCCTCGCTGTATGTCTTTTTGATTTGATCGTAGTTATTAATATAAATTTTAAGGAAAAAACTCGGAGCTCTTCTGGAGAAATTGTTAAAGCCCTGATATTATTAATGTATGCTGATGATAGTGTTGAGAGAGGACGGGCACGACGATGATGACAATCGAATGCCTCATTAAGCTACCTGAGTGCCGTTGCATTAAGCCACCTTTTCCTTTCTTCTTGTTCCATTCTGCCCAGGGAAAATGAGATACTTGACCTTTTTTCAAAATGACGACAATATATGACTACCATTTACTACTACACACTCGCTCTATTTTTCCATAGGTTCGATAAACGAAAATGAAAAGGACCCAGCAGAGATCGCTCGCGCGCACACTGAATTTAGACAAGATAAGAAAAGTTGCGATGGCGGTGGCGGTGAGGCTCTGCTGTGGAAATGAAAGAATAAGTTGAATTGATGCTTCATTCATTCGCGTCTTGATGAAAATGACTGTGTCCACGTTGAATTGAAAGCTGAAAGTAGAATGAAATAAAATGAAATGGAAGTATCGAGAAGGCATCTTCTATCTTAGTCCTGGTCCTGGTTGTCGGTCGACTAAACTAAGTTAACTTCAGTCCGATAACCCACACTCTCTGCTGGCTACATAGATACACAGGCTTAGGCAGTGAAACTGAGGTAAACCACTTTTTGACAGTTACCACACTGCGATACTACCCAAAATAGTTATAAAAGCAAAGCAGCGAAACCGCAGAAGAGAAAGCATTTTGTTGATGATATTGGTTGAGAGTTGGGAGTTTACAATGTATGTACTACTTATTAAATTGGTGAAAAGGAAACGGCTGGAATGATAATGGTAGCACTAATAAACTACCTAATAAAGTAGAGAAAGAGACGATAATGTAAATAGCCACGACCACACTTGCTTGCTTGCTTGGATAGTTTTGCCTTTTTCCTCTCCCCTCAAAATTTTTTTGGGTTGGTTGGTCGGTTGTTTGTTGAGTCATTTTCCTACGCACTCCCCACTCTGAAACTTTCTCCCTTGGGATAGTTCCAGGGAATCCAATAAAACAGATAGAGACACATTTGTTCTCATCGCATTATAACAACTGTACAGGTGAAAGCAAAACCACCAACAGCTGGAGCTGAACTCAGAGTGGACCTGAGTTTCAATGTAATGCAATAAAATGTAATGTGTGCATCTAATTATTTCAGGGCAGAGCTATTCATTTTACTTCACTTCCAAAACACAAATATTTTTCTAATCGAGCTGTCTTATTATTTCTGTTTATTTTATTATCTGAAATAATTTACTCAAAATTTAGTGATAATGATTTCCAGGAGATAAATATAATTATTCTAATAAGTTCTATTTCATGGCAGAAAGTTAGCTTTTTCTTAGGAGAGCGCTCAGGTAAATCGTTCTTGACACGTTATGCTATGCTGTAGAATTCTGTTTGACGTAAGGATAATCATAATAATATCATATTTATTATTAAATTTGTACCCTGTGGACTCTCTGATTTATTTACGCACATTCAGCGTGCGCATCAGGCGTGAACGGGAGAATCTCACTCTATTGCATTGGACACGTGTGGTGTTGGTTGATGTTATTTTCTGGCGAAATTTCCAACTCTGCAGCTTCTTGTTTATTACCCGGCATGGACATGGATTTTCTCTGTGGTACTCCGCACGGGCACTCAAGAGCCTCAGGAAGAGAAGGGAAAAGACAGAGACGCATTTTCGTTCACTTCCGCTTCACTTACTTCAGTTTTATCTTCCCCTTCGGTGAGGTTATTGATGAGGCTGGAGCTGGATGAAGCTCCAGCTAAGATCTTGGGGTTCCTTCTTATTCCTTCTTCCTGCTACTCAACTTTCGAAAGAGTGAGGCTGAATGTGAGAGTGAGTGGATGAAATGGTTGTAGCATTCCGCTATTACATGCGTCGGTCAAATTAAGAACCTCGCCAAAAAATAGATACGTCGTTACTCGTTACGCACAACTTTCCCTTTCCTCCGTCCGTTTTTATTCGTGTTTTTCTCCACCATTATCAGAGGTAGTGAGTGCGGGCAATAAACAATTTAGTTACTATTACGGTTACTACCACTTGAAGGAAGACGCCTCAAATTCACTTCCGGAGGAGTTCATACCATAATACAATAAGAAAGAGAGAGTGAAAAAAGAAAGAAATAATTCTATTCTTACTTTCCTTCTCCACTCTTTTATTTTTGTCCGGTTTCTCTATCTAAGTGATTCTAAGGCGAAACTAAAGTCAAGTAGGTAGGTACCATTTTCATCTTTTCTTACTTTATTGTTAGATCGAACAAGCCAAGAGTGAAAGAGCTTTGCTCCATGTGTATGAAGCCAGGAGAAACCAATCACTTTTCTCTCGTCCACTATTTATGTATTTTATGTATCTAGCCACAGCACATTTTCGGGGGGATGTTAATGCACGTCTTTTGTGTGGCTAAGTCATTCCTGCCAAAAAGTAAAGCCACTAGACAGAAACGGTGGCCAGAAATACCACAACCGCAAAAACAGCGACAGCCATGGCCACTGTGGCCACATTCTAAGAAGAGACAGTGGGAGAGAGTGATGCATTGGTTGTAGGTACATACGTATTCAATCCTTTTCTCTTCTCTATGCTGTCCACAACTCTGCTCCATTCACGAAACGATAGGAGACAAGAGAAAATGGAAAAAAAGAGACACATAAAAAATATATACGTATTGCTTATGTAATGTTCAGTAATGGACTGAACTATGTACTCTGACCTCCACTTTGTCGAGCAAGAAAGAAAAGGAGATTTTTAAAGATTACAATAACAAGGTTAAAAGGGGGATTGTGGAGGGAGGATGAGTTGGTTTGAGATGAGGTGCGGGTTGCACAGGAAAAGGAAAGAAACAGACAGTTGAACGAACGTGATCGAGTGGTTCCTTTTATTTCTCCAGGAGAAGAAAAAAAACTCTGCTTTGTTCCTTCAGGCTGGCAGCGGCAAACAATAATCAATTTTTACAAATAGTAGTAAACACAAAGACGAACGAAAACTTTTTTGTATCCAATAATATCCATCTTATTCAAGTCTTCCTTTTCCCTTTCTATTTACCCACTTTTCACTTCCGACCATTTCCATTTCCTTCAGAGAAAAATGGGATCTGTACCGGATTTCTTGAAAAGGAGGAGTACGCTAGAAAACGATACGGATTCTTGACCTCAAGGCGGCGGACATGCTACATGTTTTAAAAAACAAGAAAAATATGAATAACCTCGGTTTCCATTTTTAAGGGATAATATTTTTTCGTGAAATATTCAGGGCGAAAAGCCTGTCACGGAGGAAAAGTTAATATTTCTTGGTCATGTCCAAACTTTTCATTCACATTCACAATGGAGGTGGAGGTGGATCTGGAAGTGGAGGTAGAGGTGGATGTGGAGGTCCGGCTGGTTGGAAAGTTCAGGGAAAATTTATTTATGTTACATGTGTGTCCCATTCTTTTGCCGATGCATTGTATGTCGCTATTACTTTTACTTTCACCGAGACTCTGACATGATCGAAACTTTTATCTTGTAAATAGCGCCAATTTCTGCGTGCCTGGGCCTCTAGCAATGAAATGGATTTGTCTGACATGGTCACTTCCACTTTCCTTTTATCTTCTATTAACTTTACCTACCTGCTGTAAACTGTGGGACTGTGACTGGTGGGACATTTTTGGTATACTGTGCAAATACAAAAATAAAAGTACGTAACAAACAACAAAGTTCTATAAGTCTACACACACCGTGAAGTCACAGGGTGTAAAACATGCAAAAGAAAATTGTGCGCTCTTGCTGATTTTTTTTACCACGAAATGACGAAAAGAGACCACCCATATTTTGAGACTTCCTGCCTGCTCAGATTTGCTAAAGTACTTAAAGTCAAACAACAACAAAAGTAGGAGGATTTTTTTTCTCTACATGACACACTTTGTAAAGTATCCCATGCTCTACACTACCATAGTGGAAGTTCTACCGGATTTTCTTCCTAATCCGCACAGAAGGATGCCACGAATTTGGTATTCAGGTTGAGTGAGTGAGAAAAGTGGGTAGACTCCATCCACCTCATCTTGTAAATGCTTATCAAGGGAGGATTTTTTCTTATCGTCTGCAAAGCGAATTAACTCAAAGGAAACAATAGGAAAGTCGACCCTAAGACCCGTGAAAAGGTGACATGAATGACATAAGTAAAAAAAGCTCCGTGAAGTGAAGTATCTTTACAAATAAAGTCGTTATGTGGCCAAGAAATGTGGCGCGGTGCAGCAGAAGAAAAAGAGGAGTGAAAGTCAATTGTTTACTTTTTCCTGGAAATGTCAGCTTGTGGTTTGGTTTCGTGAGATGTTATTTTATGTGTAGTTGTGTTGTATAATGCCCTGTGGGGATACGACAGGAGACTGCCTTTATTTTCCTTCACTTGAATATTTTTTTTGTTTCCCAAAGGAAAAGTGAAAGTGAACAAGAGAAAATCTATTGCGTTGCAATACATTAATATTTACTTTCGATTTCCAAGAGTAGATACATTTTACAAGATGAAGAACAAGCTTTTGTCCTTTCATATTCCAAAAAGGCGTTATTGTTTTTTATGTCTAACGCTAATCCGCCATGTCACAGTGGCAGTGGGAGTCGGTTTTTTTCCGGGGGCCAACAAACTAAAGACAAGGCTTTGATCTTAACTTTGACGATGGATGTAAGTGACAAAAGGGGAGAATTGTGGAATAAAGAAGATTTTTTTCTTTCTCTCAGTGTCAGACTTTATGTACTTTTTTCTCTGTGTGTATTTACTATTTACTTGTTCAAAGAAGTTGTGCAAGCCGAGAGTGAGTGAACCTGACTGTGTTTTTCTTTGAAATAAATCAGTCACTTTGAATCGATTCCTCTGTTACGTTATCTTCGTTTAGTGTTCAATGTTGCGATAAGTAGCGCAGCGGAGGGCGGATGCTAGTGTTAAGTAGGCAGATCCAGATCGAGTAGATCAGAAGGACGAGACGAGATGAAAAACATGTTTATTGACTTTTATCAGTGTACGGGCTCATCATCATCATCGTGGTGTTGACGTAGGCGAAAAGACATTTTCTTTTGAGATTCGACCTTTTTACTCTCTTTTCGCTGCATTATTTCAGTGTATAAGTGGAAAGGAAAGGTGAGTTCAAAAGTAAATACCTTTAAAGACTATGTCGACATTTTCAAACAATGTACATATGCACATTTCAACAGACTACAAACACATTTTTAAAGAGATGCACCAGATCACAGATTTATTGACCGCTTTTTATTCCGTGTCCAAGTCCAAAGGACAGGAAACTGACCTACTAACTTATTCCGGGTGCGTAAGGACATGTCCATCACTCAAGTTCAAACAAGTGATTGTCAATTCACTTGCCGTTATTTCCAACGCACAAAAAAACCTTCAAAGAGAAAAGATGAGCGTGTCATCTTCTCTTGTGCAATCGTCAGCAAATAAGAGACCTAAGATTATCATCGTCGTATAAGCCAACGCATTTTCCTGTTTTCACTATGAGACGGAAGTTGGAAAGAGAAAGCGAAACTCGCCCAGTCTGAAAAAACGTATGAACGGTTTCTCTTGGGAAATATGTAATTTAGTTGAAAAGGGCCGTTTCGGGGGAAAACGCAGAGTTGGCAATAAAAACGAGAGTGTACTGGAGTTGGAGTGGGTATTATTACCATTGCATTGCATATTTTCGCTCGCTTGTGCAAGCAACAACAACCAGAACCAGAACCAGAGACCAGAGCTTTTGGTTCTCGGGTTCGGTCTCAAGTCCCAGACTCAGAATACGCAACGCACCGCACACCACGTTTTATTATTTCAAGAGCGCTTTTCGCTTTCATCGCTTTTCCTTTCTATCACATCCCATTACTCGCATATGCTTACGCAATACTTATTTATGTATATTTCGCAATATTATTACTATTACTCTCACCAGTAATTTCAGTTTGTTTCTCTGTATGTGTGTCTCCCACATGTAACATTTACGTGGAGAAACGCTCACTTAAGTAACGGAACTGACGACACACCAGACGCACAGAGGCACCGAACCGCATCTTGGTTCCAAAGCTGTGTGCAATTTTCTGTACTACGTTACATACATTACACAACACACACTTGTCCTTTGGAACATATCAGATGAGAATTCTTCTTATCATCGTTTGTGTCAAAGGAGAAACACTCCCGACTCCAGACCTTGTTGACAGTTGACATTGTAAGTATGTTGAAGAGAAACGTGGGGAAACGAGCGACATGTGTAGTAATAAAACGATATGAGATGAGATGATATTAGACGATATGATGCTACGTACAGCTTTTCGGAAACACGCACAGCTCAACAAACTCAACCCTGGTGTGTGTCATCATTATCGTGTGTGTGTTTGCTTGTCAGAGCAGTTCATGATTTCCTTGAGATCCTTCATCGTTTTAATAGTTTGCCTCTCGTGTCATGTCATGTCAATTCGAGTGAGGCGTAGCTGTCACAAGAGAAAAGAAAATTGTTCCTTTACATACACAAATTCACGCATTCATAAATTTTAGTAGTACAAAGTACAAGTACATCTGTGCACTCTGAAAAGACACCTCTGCCTATTTTTTCGGGACATCCTCTTAGCTAATTAAAACTAAAAGTATTTTAATACAGCAACAAAAACAGTTTTTTCCTAATTACGAAGGATTATTTTGTTTTTGTTTTCACTCAGGTTGTTTTCAGGGTGTAAATATTTTCTTTAAATAGCAATAACAATGAAATGAAAACAAAAACTTTTTTTTCTGGGGATTTTCCAAAACACTTAAATACTATCATGTTTCAAAACGTCGATGAGAAAAAAAAAGTGAAAACTTCCATCCTTTTTTCAGTGCTTAGTTAATTAAAGATGAACAAAACAGGAATTATATGATACTCGAAATGTTACTCAGTGAGTGAGAGAGAATTAAATTGTTTTTATAAACATGTATAACAAAAATTTCTTCTGAATTATTATTTTTGTATTAGTGCCGACAGACATGAGAATTTGAGAATCTTCATTGATTCCAATTTAATGTAGTTTCACATTCGGAGAAACAGAGCGTGAAAAAGTTGGGACGCTGCGCTGGCGCTACCCCACTAATTCACATTCATTGCTGGGAAAGTGAGCAGGTGACGAGGTACGAGCAGCAGGTGAACGAAAGCAATAATGAAAGAGTGAACGATGATGTTGATGAAATGATACGTATCTGCCTACTTACTTTGATTTATCATCCCATCATCATCATGATAATCATCCTGGAAAACATAACGTCTCTTGTGAAACACTCAGACTCTGCAACTTCCCAACTCAAAAATTTCCATTTCAAAAATGATCCCCTCGAAATGGGAATTGGCTTGATTTCATCTTTTTGCCTACCTCCACTTCCACCTCCACCTCTCAAAGATCCGGTTTTATTTATTACGATGTGAAACGTATGTTCACACAGAATATGACGACGGTATGATTTGAATACACAATATTTTCTTGTATGATGTAGACTTTATTAAAATGCGTTGTCTGAGTGTGGAGTTCATTTGGAACGGAAGCGGAACCCAAACAGAGCACAATAGAGAAAGACACGCAACACACACGTGTTCTTAAAAAAATTCCCCGAGCCTGGTGAAGCTACACAAAAGCCCTGGATTGTCTCCCGTCTCGACTCCTGTGTGGCAATGGCAATAAACAAAAAAAAATGAAATAAATTTCTCTCCATTCTTTCTCGCACACAAAGCATCAAATCTGTCTTGTTCTAGTTATTGTCTCCTCTCCTCCTCATTCATCCTCCTCCTCACCTTTTCCGCCACATTCACATCGCTCCGCATCATTCGCTTTTTCCCTCCATTTCATTCTAATTTCGCCATAATCTTCATCATTCATTCATGCTATTCCCTTAAGACACTTGTTTCTTTCAGTCAGTCATATTTAGTTTTGAAAAAAATTTCATTTCATCTCTTCCGTCTCTCCTCTGCTCTTCAAAACGGGATAAATCAAAGTTTCATTATAATCCCATCTCAGCTTTTTCTACCTCCTGTTTCGCTGCCGCCTCCGTTTTTCTTCAATTATATTCAATATTTTATCTTTTTTCATCCTTCCTTCCTTCACGAGATGATCATGATGATTAATAAATTCTGTGCAATTCCCAGTTGTACGCAGATTTGTATCTGTAATACTTCCTGATTAAGTAACGTGATGATGTAAAAGTCTCTTTTGCTTGTTCTTGTGTAGCAGTAGCGGAGCGACATAATAATAATATTAATATTTATTTTTTGGACACAATTAATAATGACAGGGAGAGACAGAAGATTGAGGATGAGTGAGGCGCTTTATGAGGCTAATCGTAACCGTAATCATAAAGAGTGAGCTGAAATCACTTTCATTTCATATTTCAAATGATAAAGCTCATTTATTCACAAATCTGAATAACCTACTCTAAACTAAATAAATAACTAACTCAGACTGCAAAACTTTGCATATTATGAATTTATTTTTCATTTCATTTTAAAATAGCCCAGTAGAAAGAGTAAAAAGCATCCATTTCTCCTTCCGCCCGAGTTCACATGTTTCTCTGTGGTTATTCATTGGACGGAAGAATTTTTGGAGATCAAAAGAAACTACTGACTAAGTAACAAACAGAAATAGGCTTATTATTTTATGTCGCTCGCTGCTCCACCATAGACCTGCCTTTGAACATTTCGTTGCGAGTCGTCGTGAGTGAAGTGAAATGAGAATCAGGGATAACATGACGATGACGATGACGAGTCTCTTCCTTGGGTGTCTTTGTGGAGGCGTTTTACATGCCGGAATAAATAAAGATGTTTTGAGAAGCGAAAAGCAAAGATTTATTCCGTTTGGCACACCGACAAACTTGATCGCTCTTTTTTCATTCCCGAAACTCGGATGAAGATGTTTCTGGGATTCAATTGGAAGTTGGAACAAACTGAACTTTACTCTGACGGAACGGGATATTTCTCTTCTTTTACCCTCCATGTCTTATGATTATAGAAATATTAAGTTTTCATCATCAGATTGGAGAAGGAAAAAAAACAGGAGGAAAAAAATTCTTCTTTTTTAATATTAAAAAGATAAGGAAGTTGAAAAAGTAAGTAAGTAAAGAAAAAGTAGATTTTTTAAAAGCTGTTCAGCTGCTCATTATGTTGCTTCCAAGAAGAAAAAAATGAGTCAAGATATAAAAGTGACGCGTCGACAGCTCTCTCAGTAGTTGGTAGTGGGAAAAAAAGCGGAGCCAAGCCCAAGAAGACGAAAGGCTGGAATCTACTCCAACACTCCAGCAAGGCTTCAAGACAGCCATTCATCCATATTAAAGTTTACCTACTAAGTTGGGATGTTGCGAGCGTTTTACTTGTGAAACCCAACTTTCAGTTTTTTTCTCACTTTTTCTCGCCCAAAGTCAGAGAGAGTGAAGGAAAAAGTTGGAGCAGTCATTATTATATTGGTGGGTGAATCTCTTCCTCTTTTACATCAGTATCATCATATCATCCTCAACTTCCTCTTTTCCTTCTTCATCTCGCATGTTGCTGTTAGAAGGTTCAGGTTTTTTTTTGGTTGGTGCGGTCTTGGTCGTCGTGGTCTTTCCCGTTTCACTCAACTTCTCTCTGCTCTGCTCTTCCTTCTTTCAATTTTTGGTAGTACGTAGATTACATAAAACAAAGTTTACTTTTTCAACGAGTTGTTCAGTTGAGGAGGAAGACGACGACGAAGAGGAGCTCAAAATTGGAATTGGATTGTTGTTTGTTCTTTCATTACTATGCTATTTGGATATTATATTAGAACTCGTGCCTTCCTCCCTGCTACTATCTACTGCTACTACTGGGTGGACACAAAAGATATGAAGAGACAGTGCACTTTTAGTAAGAGGATGATTTTTTTTCCTCCGAAGCGAACGATGATTCTGATGATGATGATGATGAGAGTAGGGAAAGTAGAATGTCTTCTCGGGCCGCAAAGTGTAACCAAGAAGAGTGAGAGTAGCAATCAAAGAGGGATTTTGAAATTGGGCAAATGAAATGGAATTTTAAGGGGACTTGTTCAAAGTGGTGAAAGTAAGACGAAGAAGAGACAAGAGAAAGAAAAGGACAAAGTTTTCGCACGAGTACTTTAACTTTTCTCTGTCTACCATTACATTCTGTGCGTACTAACCTCGATCGTCTTTCTCAGTTAAGTGAAAGCTTTAGTTTGCCAACCTAGGAAAATTTTTTCTTCCTTATGATATTCAGCGAGTCGCATTTCATTTTGGTAGGGAACGTTATCATTATCATCAGCATTGAGTAAAGTAAAAGTGTGTGTGGTTATTAGAAGAGAGCGGAGCACGCCTGTCTGCCTTTGTTTGCCATCAAGTGTTTTAACTTTTTAACGAAACGCAAACTCGCGACTCCTCCTTTTTCCTCTGATTAAAACAGCCGAGAAAAAGTTTTTCCATCGACATGTGGTATTCACTACTAAATACAATGCCGAAGCTATGGCCTGTAGTGAGTTAATGTTAGAATTTGTAGGATTTTCTATTACAAAGAAACACCTGCTGAGGTTTCAATTTATATTTTACACTCACTCTCATCAAAGGGAAACTGTCGAAAAGTTTATTATTTTCCTGGCATTTAATAACAGTTCTGGGTGAAGTCGATCATGCAACATTGACAAGAGGAAAAAGCCCAGTGACCTCGATTCCAAATTTTTGCGTGAAAAGTCAAAAGTGAATGGGTAATGTGAGTCATTGTTCCTTGTTCCACGACTATTGTCCACGTCTCACTAATTATTATTTTATAATGGTGGTGGAGAGGGAGAGTGGGACTAATCAAAAGTTAAAACACAATTAAGTAGGTGGGTTCATAAAGCATCCAAGGACGAAAGTTTTTTGGGGAAAGAAAAATGCGAAGTTAAACTGTAGCGACTTTTGAGTGAAAGGGAAAAACTCGGGGTGGATGCTTATTGACGACAGTGTGTAATTAGTAACGCTATATTATCATACCACACGAACCCACTGAATCATGGTGATCAGATTACCACGTCGCTTTCGCATCGCCTCGCATCACCGTCACACTCAACTCAGCATTCATTATCAAACTTTATTATTATAACAGCCGTGGTCGTGGTGCTCTCTAGGCTTATCATTGCATATCAGATTTATCAGGAAGGTGGTGGTAGTTTGAATTTCGTGTTCACTTCACTGAATGCGAAAAATGCTGAGTTAATTTTAAACATGCACACAGCAAGAAAAAGTTGGGTTCAAAGAAATTGTCACTTGGCTCCTTCTTGTGTTTTGGGAAAGGAAATAATCAGCACACATGCATGCAGTGAGGTGGGGATGGAACTTTACATGATTTTAATAATAAATAAAATTTCGCTCGCCATGCCAGCCCCATAGTCATGGAATGCGGTGCTCTGTTCGAGAAGACAAAGTCTTCATGCAGTGCGAGTGTAGTAATAAAAAATAATAATAATAAAAGAGGAACAAAAATTGCTTGGCACGGACTTGTGTAAACAAACACAGCAACACTCTCAGTGGCACACAAAGAACGGTGTATAAATTAGCTTGGTGATTGTGATGATCCAAAACTCATTTGTATCTCGTATTTACTATATTAAATACTGCTAACGTTTTTGGCTTGGAAATGGAGGCAGGCCCCCTTTTCAAAGTTTGGGTAATTAAAGAAAATTAAGGAATTTATTGGCTAATTTCACTCTTTGTTTTTCATACCTACCCAACAGAATTGTTATAGTCTCTAATTCCATTTTCTTGTTTATTGATTGGAGCCCTTTTGCTAAATTTAGAAGCGGATTTGTTTCGAAGTTTGAAGTCGTAATTAATTGAGGGGAAATTGTTTACGACAAAAATTGAATAGAATTTCCATGCATTTCTCTTCTCTCTTTAAATCCTCCAATTTCTAATTCTCAGCTTTATTTTAGACACTTGGTTTCTCTCACAAAGCTAAAATGTTTCACCGATGAAATTTGATGCGAAATATCGGATACCGTAGAAAACGCGAAATGTACCTAAGATGAACTGAGCTGCAAGCTGCAACAACTCAACTCATCCATAATTTTTTTCTCCTTGCTTTTTCAATCAGATTTCGGGTTGTCTGCGTCAGAAATGAAATGAAGTCAAAACGGAACCTTTTCTCTTTATGATATACACGTCCAAGAAAAGCACTCATACGAATGAAAAAAATGCCCATCGACAAATCGACTGCAGTGTTACGATATGATGATAGAGACAGCAACACACTGCTTGAAATTAATCATATTTTCTTCCTCGAAACCCCCCTTCACTCTTGAAACGGCTTCTTGGAAGCGTCCTTCATTTCCTAATATTTCTCAAACAGAGATGTGCTCAGTCTCAGAGACAGATTACCTCTTTTAAAAATCTTACATATGCGCTTTCATTTTACATCCTCTTCAAATCTCTACTCATCATCTAGCTCATTTTTTATTTACTATGTACATGTTCATTTCGATAAGCTTCCGCTCCCGGCCACTTCAATAAAAACTCCTTGAGCACAGTGAACAGGCGGAAAGCTGAATAAAAAGCATTTAGGCATGGGCATAGGCACTTGTGCAATTTATGCATCAAATCCTCTTTCAAACGTTGATCACATCTTTTAGAATGGAATAAACTGTCATAAAAATCCGGAACGCTGAGCCAGGAATAAAAAAAAAATCTCTTTTTTTTCTAAGAGAAAACCTTCGCTTCCCCCAAAATATGCAGGAAAGCAACAAGCCATTTGTTTTAGTGATTCATAAAAAGGAAATGACAATAAATGATCCTGTTCACTGGATCTGCTGTAGTGGCAGTGGCAGTATAAAAATGACTGAAAAAAATCAACCGGGTAACAACGTAACATAATAGTAACTATTTGTGTGCACTTCCTGGTTTCCGGCTGTACGACATGGTTTTACGCATTAATAAAATGGTGATGGTGTCTCATTTGGATTAACCTGCATTTATCACAATTTGCGTTTGTATGTGAGAGTGTGTGTGTACACAAAGAGAAAATGGAATATCAAAGCAATGGAATGTAAAAAGGCAACATGATGATGATGAGCGTGATACCGCTTATTTTGCACTTGTTCCATCGTTATTATTTTAATACTTTTTTCCGATCTCCCTTTTGTTTCAGGCAGTCTTTTTTATTAATTCACTCTTCTCTTTCTCGCTCCGCTTTAAACTTTAGTCAGACTCAGACTCAGTCAGACTTTTGTTATGTACGTGTTGTGTTGTTGTTGAAACTCTCAGGATGATGATACCGATGACGATGACGAGACGATCATGCCATTTAAGCTTCTTCCATCAGCAGTTTCAGGTCGTTTGGCTTAATTTAATGGGAAATGCAAGATGTGTCTCTCTAGAGCAAGTCTCTTCCAACAACGGTCCATGGTTCCTGTCCTATGCCTCCCAGTGAATGTAATACCGTTGATGACGATGACGCTCTCTCATCTCACTCACGATTCGCGATGATGATGCTTTCCTTGCTTCGTATTTGATGCGACTATTCTTTTTCTTCGTTTCTTGCCTTGCTTCCCGCAACAAAAAATACAATTCCGTTAATAGGCCAGATGAGTGCCACTTTTCTATACTCCATTTCACCAAAGAAAAACTCAGCTATTTTCTTTCTTCTTTGCATTTCCATTGCATTTGTGGAGTGAGTCACAAAAAAACTGATCTGCTTACGCTGGCAATGTGGGAACGCAGGGGAAAAATGGTACGGTAAAGATTATTATGTTGTGTTATGTTATGGGATGCCTGTTCCATACTGATAATAATAATGTCGCTTGGAATAGGTTGACAACTAGGAACAAATACAAAAGAGAGTCGTTCTTGTAAAAAAACGCATGGTGGTTGGTTTTGCTTGGTGTTGTAATTTCGAATGAAACTTGAGTTTGAGTTGAGTGGCTCCTTTCTAAGAGAAAAGGAAACGGAACTACTAAAGGAAAAGAGAAATTAAATTACAGTACCACGATACATTTACTACTTCTGCGAAGCCAAAAAAGCTCGAATTTAGTTTTAGTTTCGCTGAGATTGAGGTGGCTGAAAGAAAACGCAAAATTGGAGATGAATAGCTTTACATTTCGTTAGAGAAAAAGTCTCGCGCAGGAATTTATGATGAAGCCAGGATTTTTTTGCTTTCCTGCTTAATGAATTAAATTTAGTTTATTTTATGGAAAAGGAAAAAAGGAATTAGCCATTTTTTCCAACCGGCACATTTTCGTAGAAAAAAAAGTGGAGTAGAGTAAAGCTTGCGCAGTACTCAAATTTATTTTTTTATTTCTTTACAAAAAAAAGTTGGGCGATGGCAATGGCATTGCAGAAGGATAATATTGTAGAGTTGAATAATTTGTTGTACATAAAAGCAACCTTTAAAAAGATAGCTGCTTCGAATATAAATTTTTTATATTCAGTCGTTCATGCAGATTGAAAAGTTTTGTTTGCTAGATTGACATTAATTTTGTAAACCAATTTTCTTCAAAGACCACTGGGTGCACATAAACAAAATAATATATGATGAACTCATTACTAAAGAAGATTACATTTGTATTTGTTTTGTTTGTTTAGGTAGTTTTGATTAATTAAGGCATTTTTAATTCAAACAAGTTATTTACTTTAAAGGGTAACTGGTTGACCTTTAGCTTAGCTTTAACAGCTTGAATGAAGCACCGGAAAGAAATGAATGAAGAAGTGGAACTGAAATTGTATCATATCATGTCAATTCCGAATAAGGCCAGGCGACTTAGCTTTAGCTCCGGTTTCAGACGGTGTATGCACACGCACCATTTTTATTGTCTGGCTGCTTTCCTGTTCCACATCTCGTCTCATCCTCGGTTTCCCATGTTTATTTGAATCTTGCTGGATGACTGTCCTCTGCGAATGTCATGTCACAGGATGACAGGAGAAAGAAAAATCCTTTTCGTTTAGGTATTTTCTAGGGTTCTAAGAGGAGGCTTATTGCACCAAAATCTGCATTCGTAATGTAATACCAGAAAAGTAGGCAGCAGAAGGATTGCGAAGATATTTTTCAAAGGATTCCAAATGCGGAGGAAAATGTGTCGTAAAAATCCACGCGACAATACACATTTTTCTTTGCTTGTAACCTCATAAAATAAATACGTGTGTGCCTACAATAATTTAAAAGTATCCTGGCCTAGCCCGAAGCTTATCATTCCATAGGAGTGGAGGTGGAAGTGGAGGTGGAGGTAGGATAAAAAAAATAAATAGGAGGCGAAAGTCTCCTTTTTTAAAGTTGAGGTTGAAGGACAAATTTTGATATTCACTTCCGACGAAAATCTCCACCGAGGAAGAGTAAAAGTGCAAGGGATAAAAATGTACTGGCTTCAGGGACCTGGTCTTTAGAAAGGTTCTTTTATGCAGCAGAAGCAGGAAAAGGAAAACGTGGAGACTTGAGGATTAAGCTAAAGCCTTGCATGCACATCTTGAGTATCCTGGAGAAAAAGTCGGAGCTAAAGAATTTCAAATTGCTTTTGACTTGGTTGATAGTAAGAAGTTTATATACATATACAAAGACACGATTGCTTTTCAGAAGAAAAAAAAGCAAATCTTTGTAAAAATGTTGCTTTCCTTTCATGGTGATAACACATGTGTCCTTTTCAGCATGTTTTTGAAAAAAACGCCGTTAAAGAGGACCGTTTTGTCAACGACAAAATTAGATTAGAGACGTTTTCAAACTGGATTGCACTGTGTGTATGTGACGTGACTATTATTCAAGAAATTATCATGAAAATGAAAACATGAAGTTAACAAATAACACAGTAGGTATTCAAATGTTTTAGAAGAAATTCAAGGGTTAGTCCATCCATCCACCCACACCCACACTCACAGAAGAAATCAAAAGGTGTTTTTTGCGATCATGATGACGATAAGATTGTGACCAGGACCAGTCATTTTTATTTTTACGTAATAGTATAAAGGCCCACTTTTTTCACATTTCATGAGAAAAAAAAGTTCGAGTTTTTGATAAGTGGTGGAACGTGAGTGAGACATTGAGTTGTGTAAGAGTTAGGTTTGGTCCCGACTGGTCGCTCGTCTCTAGTCTTTTCTCTGCTTCACTTTTATTTTTATGTTCGTGTGTGACAAACGATTATTGTGGCTGTGGCTGTGACATTCCTTCCTCCTCTAACTCAACTCTCATTTATTCTTTCCAGTTGGTTACACAACTAAAACTTTTGTCTTCTTCCGACATGACTTGTACATTTGGTAGTAAATGTGTGTGTAACGTGGTAATGAATGATGTTAACGAGGATTTCATTAGATGATCAAGTAAGTGACAGAAGAGAACACTTTTCTTGCAGAGGGAAAAGAGTAAAAGCGTCAGAGTGGAAGTTGTAAGGTTCCTGCTTCTACTACATCCATTTTGTAGCTCACTTACTTTCACGGTTCGTTTCGTCTCTCTCCTTCCGTCTCCTTTTTTACGTTGTATTGTGTAAGAGGCGGTGGTGGTGCAAATGGCATGACCACATCAGCGTCAGCAGCAGCTACAGCTTCAGTCGTTGAACTGCGTAGAACGCACAACTTATTGCATTTTAACTGTTAAACTGCGCTATAAAAAGTTTTACACGAGAGATAAATGACTGCGTGTGTGTTTGTGATGAAATGAGAAACTAATGATGCTCATGCTTTTTTGCTGTTTCTATTTTTGTCACGTCCCATCCGCCCAGTTAGCCGGCTGGATCCAGAAGGAAGAGGAAACAAAGTGAAAGTAGCCAGCTGCAGCTGGTCTCTTGAAGATAATTTTCTCCTGCTCTTGAAAGTACAGGTCTTTTGTAGAAAGCAGGATGCATTTCGAGTATCGTTCTCTTTGAAAGTTATGACCGGGTCGTTAAAAGCAGCTACAAAGAGAATGTTATCATCACATGAGAAACGACAAAGTCTTCCTTCGTCAATGATCTCACTGAGCGGGTCAACGCGATTCCTCCTAATTCTGCTGCTCTTAGCCAGCACCTCGTTTGTGAGTGTTGGAGGGAAATTTGGAGTTCCTCCTTCATCCTCCTCCCCGCCCCTCTCCACCTCCACCTCCTCAGTAACTCTGGTAAACGAGCACAGTCAGCAGCCGCAGAGTTCGTTCGTTCTGCTGAACGGTCCACAACCGTCCGACAAGTTCATTCCGTGTCACTTCAACCCCGGCTGCTTCTGCAAGTACGACCAGAAAACGGAGATTTATGACTCGCTCCACAGACTCTGGCAACTTGTCGGCTTCAACGAGACGAGCTACTTCAGAGCTGTGACTGCCCTGCAGAGGGAGATCAGGAATGATCCGACAACGACTTATTTCTTCCCCGAGGAGGAACTCCACCAGCTTGCTCAACTCGTGGTCAACTCGTCCTCCGCACTCCACTCCTACTCCACCTACTCCAGCCATCAGCAGAGGCCACTGGAGCCAGGACCCATTTTTGAATTTGTCTGCCTCGCCGTCCCGATGGCTGTCATTCCGACTGGTAAGAAAAAACATTTTCATTTTTTGCAACTTCCAGGCGTCGTTTTCCCACTTATTTTTTGCACCTTTTCCGAATACTCGTTTCTCTAACAAAGGATCATCTTCAGCAAAATAATGTTTGGACTGAGAGCGGAGACTGGGACATGTGGCAAAAAAGAGAAAGTGGAGCAAAATAAGGGAAAAGTTGTCTCTGGCTGCGGTGCAGAGAAAGGAGAGAAAAAAGTTGGTAAAAGCAGGTTAAGTCGGGTTGTTGAGAAGAGTTTCAGCTGAGGCTATAAATACATAGCATTTTACGACTGGAATGTTTGCTCCAAGTCGTTCATCCCTGCACTGTAATTTCTCAGGAGACAAAGTAGATATCGAAGTGAATGTAGCAGTTTTACGACTTTCCAACGCCACTTTCTCACTTTGATAAAATAATGTGATAATATCTCCATTCTGTTCGCATTCAGCCTTTCCCATCCCAACTGCAATGAATGAATGAATACAGGAGCGATGCCAATGTGCAGCAGTGAGTGAAAGAGCAGAGCGAGAGTAAAAGTTTGGATGGATACAAATACAAGGATACATTTCACTGCCTCCTGCCACTTTCCCCTCAGACTCTCTTTGTTTGTCAGACACTGCCGTCTATAAATCTAGAGAACGTTAACCCACCCTCCTCTTACGAAGAAAGGCTGTTAATTAATTTTGAAAATCCGCAGTGCCTCTATCTACTCTAGATCTCTCTCAGATGTTGTCGTCGTCCTCCTCCTTTCTGTCTCCTCTCCTCATTCCGGAGAATCGTAAAAATTCCAAAGAATTGGTCCTTGCTTGAGTTGATCAAACAGAAAAAAAATAAGAAAAAGGAGGACAGGAGGACAACGTGCAGATCATTATTTACTTTTTTATGGATGCGGAGCAAATAAAAAAGGTTCTGAGAAAGAATCCCAAAACAGGAATAGGACCACTTTGTTTTCTTGTACAGTGTCCATGTCACTAAAAGTGACGCCACTCTGGAGGCTACGTATTTATTTTTTATTTGTGCGTATAGCTAATAAATATCTACATTTCATTGTGTGCCTTTAAAAATGTGTGCTTTGTTCTGTGATGCAGATAAATTAGCTTCCAGAATTTGTTATCATTGAGAGTTTTGGAAATAAAAATGTTCTGGTTTATTCTTTCTCCTTGTAGAGTACAGCGCGCACGGGGTAATTTCCCATGTGAGTGTGACAGACGCGAACCTGGGGATTCTGGATGGTTCGGCATTTGCAGGCCTGGAAGTGCAGAACATCCAACTGGCCAGGGACCATTTGTACTTTATTTCGGAGTACGCCTTCAGGTGATGAATGAGAAAGCAAAGCAAACACATACGCACTCTCATTTATTAAAGGCTGTGGCCATGGCCATGCACCTATTTACACCACTTTCACCTCTGCTTCCATTTCCACCTCACTCATCCCAGGCGATTGTGCCACTGGTCCACTTTTTTGTTTCTCGCCACTTTCACTGAATTTACAATAGGATTAAAATTAAAACGTTGTTTGCATATTAGCTCAATGGGGAACTCGCTGACGGTGCTGGATTTATCGGTGAATCTCCTGGACGAGCTTCCCTCTGCCTTCAAAGCTCTCAAAGTTTTAGAATGGCTCAATCTGAATAGGTAGCTACTTTACTTTCAGCTCTCGGCTTGTATTTGCACAGTGAATTAATTCGGTCCGCTTCTCGCATCAAACATCGCCCTTATAAATTAATCTCTTTTTACAATGAATAATTTTTATTTCGTTTGGTGTTGCTACGCTTGTAGCAATCTACTTCATTCGGTGGCTGGAGATTGGTTCTCCGTTGCGGAGTCACTTCGCCAATTCTCCGCTTCCGGGAACTCGATTGATTCGCTGCCTCCCAAGCAGCTTTCCAGCTTCCCAAGGCTCGTGTGGCTTGACTTGAGCTCAAACTTTCTCAAAAATGTCAGTCATGAGCAACTTCCGCCAAACGTTCAGGTAAGGAGGAAACCAAGCCAGAATTAATCGCGCGATGAACCGGAAACGCTTGATTTGATACATTACAGCTTTCACTACGGAAAATGCCTCCATTTCATTCCGCCTCACTTCACACTCCATTATTTATTTACAGACATTAATCCTAATGAAGAACCGCTTCGAACATTTTCCCATCGGTGTCTTCAATCTCAACTCCCTTTCCTGGCTTATTTTGAGTGGGTGCACAATCGAGAGAATTCCCACGGACTGGCCAAAGGGCAATGCCCCGCTCCAAATGAACCAACTCGACATAACGGAAAACTTTATTCAGGTAATGTAGAGCCCACTAAAATTAATCTTCCTTGTCCATGGACTATGACTTGTGACGACAAAGAATGAAAGTGGGACAGAGATGAGTTTGTTTGATATGCAAATGAGATTGGTGATACCCGGTGCTTTGTGATGTGAGCCCATTGTTAATATCACCGTTTTACAACTTTTGCCACAGAACTGGCCTCGGCGCCCTTTTGGTGCGCAGCTGACCGTGCTGGATTTTGACGTGAGTAAAAACTACATCAAGTCACTGCCAGCTGGAGCATTCCAATCAATGAATTGCTTCCGCCTCTCGCTTGGCTACAACCGCATTGACATGATTGACCCGGAAGCGTTCAGCACTCTGGAGAGTTCCCTGCAGTACCTCAACCTGGAAAATAATAGAATGCCGGGTATTCCATGGCACGCCATGAACAATCTCACGTCCCTCATGCACCTCTACGTGGGAGCGAATCAATTAAACGATGACACCGTCGGAGCTCCGGATGGCAAAGACTGCAAGCTCACTTACTTGGGGTTGAACGGAAATCTGTTGACCAGAGTGCCACGACGGTTGCTCTCACGTTGCCCCAACCTGCTCCATGTGAACCTGGGCTACAACCAAATTGCTCATTTGGACGATTTAGCGATTCTCACTGCTCCAGTGAGAACGCCGAGTTTCGCTGGAGGGGCGATGATTACAACACCGTCTCGACGACTCCGCAACCTGAGCACTTTGGTTCTCAGAAATAATCCCATTTACTCACTGGCATTCTCCGGAACTGGACCGGGAACACCCAGTGATGCACTTCACAACAACAACAATAATAACAATAACAATAACAACGGCGCTCATGAAAATGGAGGAGTTCTCGTGGAAAGCTCTGCGGAGGCTTCGTCTTACACAACGAGCTCATACCTGGCTGGAGGAAACGCTCCCGTTAGCTACCACGTCCTTCCACCAACTCCAAATGTGTTCCGGAAGGAGGCCTTCCCCAATTTGTACGAGCTGAGTCTGAGCTTTTGTCAATTGTCTGGAGAGCTGGAGCCGTTTCCCGCATTGCCACTCACCAACCTGGAGATCAGCATGGGGCTCAAGAGCGCCACCACTGTGAGCCCACAAATGTTTCAGCAGTTGCGGAATCTCGAGTGGCTCGCCCTTGACCACAATAGTCTTCAGAGCGTCAAGTAAAAATGAAATTCTCTTTTCATATTTTTGTGGTAATGGTACAAATATTGAAGTTGGTTTTTGAACTTGGAATGAATTGATGCCTTGCAGTGACTACAGCTTTTACTCGAATCGCAATCTGACGTATGTGAACCTGGAGTGGAACCGGATAGAGACGCTACCTCGCCAGATGTTCCATCCCGACATTCACCAGTCAATTTCTCAAGTGCGGCTTTCGCACAACAAGATCCAGACGGTTTTGTCAGAGTCGTTCCTCTCGTTCCCCGCCGTTAATCTGGACCTGAGCTACAACGCGATTCAGACTGTGGACAAGCATGCATTTTCCATTGCGCTACCCGGTGGCGGCCAGCCGATCCCCGCGAACGTGATGGGAGGACAGACTGGAATCAACATTGCAACAAGTGTAGCCAGCACTGGAGGAAGTGGAGGGGCGAAGGGAAATGCGGCGATTCTCGCCTTGGAAAATGAGCTCACCTCCATGAGTCCAAATGACGTTGGCTACTTCACCGCTGCTCAGGCATCTTCCTCATATTCAGCTTCCAAGTCGCCATCCTCGGGACCATCCTCGCAGCCCATTTCCTCCGCCCTTGCCTTCAGCACCACTCGACCGGGACTGAATCTCTACCTGAATCAAAACAAGCTAAGCCTCATGAAGCCCAACGCCCTTTCCGGGGAAAAGTTTTCCCTTGTCGACCTCAGCTACAATCAACTTTCCGCTTTCAACTTCGACACTTTTGCCAAGCGGACGCTCCTCGGTGGTCTGAACATTAGCCACAATAACATTGAGAGAATCGTCGTGCCAAAGAACCGAAGGATTGTGCTCAAATTTTTGGACGCGAGCTTCAACCGAATTCAGTTCAGAACGGGGGCCGGCGCGTTGAGCACAGTGTGTCCATCCGTGCTGCTCTCCATGGCGCACAACCGATTAGAGAGGATTGACGCCAGACTCTTTCCCACTAACTGCTCCCTGCGGGTAAGCTTTTAACATTTGCATTTTAAAACTGAAAACAAAACTGTGAATGTAAGTAGAATCATCGTGATTTCCTCCACTCCCTGTCAATCAAATTTTATTGGCAGATAAGCATCACATGACAGTTACAGCACATAAATATAAACTGTGAATAGCGACGCCATAAACTTTGAGAAAAGATTGGCACTTTGGAACAGAAGCTGGCAAACACTCGTTTAAAAACTTTGCACCGCGTGTCCTCCTACTTACACGACCCACATGTTAAAAACCCGTGCTAATAATACCTAATTAAATGGGTTAGTTAAACGATATAGAGCATTTCAAAATGGATGCTAAGAGTTATGACATAAACATGACGACATGGCATGACTCTTGTTTTCCTTTTTAACAGCTTGTCATTATTAGTTTTACATTTTTATGTCAACAGCTTCTCTCATCTCAGGTTGCCCGTCTGTAAAAAACTCCACTTCACAACAGGGCATCCCTAGTTCATAATAATATTTAGTTCATAAAAAAACTATTTTATGCACTTTCTTGGAAATGTCTCAATTACAAAAATGTGTCTAGTGCTTACCTACGTAATGTGGGCGGACGGAGAAAAACGAGATTTTATGTGTGAAGTGGATGTGGTTTCAGAGATTTGAGTCATGTACAATTTGCTCACGCACCGTATCAACAAAACTGAAATTATGCAATAACATTTTTACGGCGTGTTTCATGTCATGCTTAAAAAAGAGTTTGTAAGAGTTTTAATAGTAATAACGGCAATAAAAAAGTAGGCTTAAAAACATGTGACAAGAGCACTGACGCTCAACGTCAGCTTCGAAGCTGATGCTTTGAAAGCAATAAAGTTAACTACATATTAAAGATATAGAGCCGCAGAACGAAAGATTAGTAAAAGATAAAGGAAAGTAAACCGGAAATCTCTCTTCTGGACAAAAATGTGTCCTGGTCCTGTGCGTGTAATTACGTTTTGGTTGTTGACAACTGAAAATGTGCCCGGGTCTGAGAATGATTTGTGCTCGTGCATATCCTCATGTTCCATTTTGTTCCATGTGCTGTGTGCCAAGAAAAGCAAATATTGTATTAAATTGTCACTTACAAAACAAAACAAAAACGAGCTGCGTCCGTTTCATTGCCGTCATTATCATGGACAGATGCAGCTTCTCTTATGTATGATTTTCAATATTTCGGCCGTTTTGGGCAATGGAAACGGGTACTTAGGAGAATATATTGCACAACAATTACAGCTCGTGCGTTTTATTTCCCAATTTCGTGCTGAATGCGAACCAAGCCCACTTGACATTTAAATATACATGCTACAGAATGCCAGTTTCCAGCTTTACTTTCGATTCTGCTTCGATGTTATCATTATTGACTTTAGTCAAGATTCTTGAACCTGGCCACACTTGAAATTTTATGTACAAAAGTATTTCATAATACTGTAGAATTGAGTCACGTTTCTTGTCTGTCTGATTCCATTTACTCATGCATATTTGAACATTTTTATTGACAAGGCTAAATAAAAGATCAGAGGAAAAGAGGAATGTTGGAAATGAAAGGGGAAAAATGAAAATGAAATGAAATCAGTAGTCAAATGTCTTGTAATTCAACATTGTTTTACATTTCTGTAACTTCCTATATTTACCAGTTAATCTATAGTCAACTCCATCTTTAACTTTGATTGACATTGTTTGTCGGCGTGTCGGATCATAAGTACAAACAAAGTGCAGTTTTTAGAGTTGACAAGAACTGATTTTTGTCTTTGGAACTCAGTGAACAAAGAAAAGTTTTCATCCTGCTGAAGTAGAGTCTCCGATTTCTCATAGCGTGAGTGGATAAAATGAAAACTTTTCTCGGAGAAAATTCTTATTTTAGAATTGTCAGAGTAAGCTCAAACACAGAGTTTAAATATGTATATTTGGTAAACACCTAAAACTTGCATGCAGCTCAAAGCATGGTTTAACCCAAGAAAACCGTCATGTTCCTGCGTGGGAAAAATGGCAGCTTATTCACGTTATACGTTGCACTAACTTTATTTCACTTCGAAAATAAACTGATGTTGGAACCGACTGTTAAAAACCTTAGAAAAGTTTTTCCTTGGAAAGAAAAAAACTGCGCCGAGCCTGAACGTGATGCATTTTAAACGGTCAAGCTAAAAGTGACAAGGGTTAAAATGTACTTTTGGCTGGCGCATGCATGGATGACGCGTCACAAACATTTGACTAAAAATGGTGCGGTGCATCCCAACTTCCGTTCCGTTTTTTATGTTTGTAACGTCCCAATTTGTTGATTTGTTGGACTTGTTTCTCTGTCTCTTGAGAGACGCTTTTGTTTGGGGCAATCAAAGCCGTTTCAATTCTGCTTGCCTTTTGTGTATTTACTCTGGCATTTGCATATTTTCCGATGTTCTCTTTTGTTTGTATTCCACAGGAGCTGAGGCTCGACTCAAACAACATCCAGAATTTGGACCCGGAAAGCTTCACTAATTTGCGTGATTTGACGGTAAGTTGAGGAGAAAAAATAAGCTGGAGAAAGTAAAACTTTCTCTCGGATGCTTGGACAACTTTTCTTGAAAAAAAGTTTTTCTTTTTCCACTTCAATGCATACCTGCATCACACTTGGTTTTTACTGCTTCATCGATTTGATTTTCTTTTCTATAAAAGTAAAATAATTTTTTGAAGCAGGAAAAGTGTTTATTTTGTAAACGAATGTTTGCCTAACAATGAAAATGAATTGATCAAGGTGCTTCATCTGGCCAACAATGAAATCAGCTTTGTGCCCGAGATCCTGTTCATTCGGAACTCGAAACTGAATTATCTCGACCTCTCACGAAACAAGATTCGATCCCTACCCCGGGATGCTCTTGTTGGGAGCAGCATCGAGAATCTGAAGCTTAGCACAAACCAATTTGTCAATGTGCCTGTGGGAGCCTTATCACAGGTAATAATTAAATATTAATTGTTTTGATAACCGATTGTGCTAATTTTTCATAAAATTTCTATTTTTTGTTGTTGGAAAAATTAGGTATCCCGAAAACTCAGAAGACTGGATATGTCCTACAACGCTGTAGAGCATTTAGACAGCACAATGTTCGAGCCTATAGCAGGTCAATGACTTTACATTTTTAGCAATTTGCTAATTAGAAAAATAGCACTGGAAAATGTTATTATCTCTGATTATAGGCCTTGTGCATCTCAATTTGTCCAACAATCGCCTCACCATTCTGCCTGACAACGCCTTCGCCAATTTGGCGTCTCTCCGTGAGCTGGATCTGAGCAATAACGTGCTCCGTGCCAATTTCAAGGTAAATTGTAAAAAGAAAGCAGCAAAAGTGCGTTTTCTCCTCTCCAAAAGTAACAAGTAACATAACGCAACAGTAACAGACCAGAAATTAAGAAACTTCCTAATTACCTCATCCACGTATTTTGCAATTTTAAACAATACATTTTCTGCGTTACACAAAACTTGGAAGACGAAACTTGTCTTTTATTATATTATTAAGAGAAAGGAAAAGAAAATTAGTATTCATTTTCCCACCGTTATTTCATCGCATGTGTGTGCACAAAGTTAAAAAAATACCGTTATGAATTTGAGAAGTTCCACTTTCACCACCACCGCCGCTTCCAACTATCCACATCCACCCACCGACCATTTTCTTAATTATAGGCAACGCTCTGTGTCTTGTCTCCCGACTGTGTCCATTTTCTCTTTGTATAAAATTTTTAAAATTGGAAATTTTCCCCACATTGCATTAAACGCTTGTTCTTGTTACGATACTTTCATCGAGTGCATTCCAGCCATTTTTTGAAGCGGCGACCACCGAGACCATACCATAACATGTGTAGATGGATAATGTGAATGTCATGCGGTTATTTTTTCTCCACTGGAGAAATGCACACGCTCTCACATGGAATATCAAAGTGTAACGTAAGTAAGAGTAAGAGTGTAACGGCACCGGCACCTAATGTAACGGCGGAATAAATTTTTGATGAGATTTGAATTGGCCTCGGAAATATATTCTTCTCGTGTTCTTTTCCTTGCTTGTGTGCTCCATTATTTTTTTCACATGAGGAACAAAACTGTAAAGGTTTTCTTCCAAGCAGCCGCTGCCGCTGCATAGCTTAACTTTCTCCAGTTCTCCAGCGGGAGCAAATGTTGTAATATAATGTATAATATAATAAAATGTGCATGAGATGATGAGGATGAAACAGTTGGAAGCTGCAAGTGGCCAGCAAGAGTTGAACTGGCGGCTCTGGGTATTTGTAGGTGGCTGTGGCTAGGGATGCAATGCGGACAGCCAGTTTTAAAAATACACGGAGAAAATCGGTATTTTATAACTAATGTGAAAACTAAAGAAACGGTTGTGTTTCACACAGGATGTGCATCAAAACCACACACGTACATTATAAATACACATTTACAACAGAAGAAAGAACAAGAAGGAAAAGAAAAGCAATGATGACTCTTATTAACTGCGGTTATTTTCCTGCTCCTGATTTCTCCAACTTTTCTAAAAACAAAGTTGAGTACAGCATGCAGGAAGAATGGGTCGTAAAAGCACACTCGAGATGAACAAAGTTAATGCGGACTTTTAACAATTAAATTGTTTTGGAGAAAGTGACGCTGCATGGTGCTCTGTGACCACGTCATCGTCATAATGTCTGATTAAACTGGCCCAAATTGTGTCTTCTAAAAAATTTACTTTCCTTTTCAAAAATGAAATGAAAAATATTTATTGGGCAGGGAAATTCGATTTCCACTGTCTCACTTTACAGTTGAACATAACATGACTCAATGGAAATGCTGATCTTGAAAAAAAATTAATGGCTTAACGCTATAAAGTAAGGTAGGTACGCACATCTCAGATATCAGACCAGGGTTTTAATTTACATTCAGAGTGCGTGTTATAAAAGCAGAAATGGCTATTTTCATAATGCTACTTTACTTTTTTTATTATTCTTATGAACATTTTCGTGTTGGATAAATAAATTAAAGCAAGATGAATGTTGGCGGGACAAGAAATGAAGTGGCGGCGACCACATCTTTTTTTACTTCATTGTTCTGTTCCGCAAGTATTCATGATGTGGTAGAGTGTAATTTTTCGAGGGAATAAAAGTCCAAAAGAAAGTTTCAATATTAGCTTAGTTTATAACGTTTTTATGCTTGGAATGGAGCACTTAAAAATTTAACCCTTAGTTGGAAAATGGCTTGGAGGAAAGAAAAAGTCTAGAAATTTTTGCGGAGGCGGAAATGTCTGCTTTCTCTGTAGGTGCCGTTGCGTTGTTATTTAAAAATTATTGCCCGTGTAGGGAAATGTAGGGAAACTAAAGAGATAGATGAGGCGAGCAGGCGTCTGGTCTGGTCCTGGTGGCGGCGGCAGTCCTGCTGGTCGCTCGACTCTGAGCACACATGTTCCAAAGTTACTTAGAAAATAAAATTTACTTTCACTTTCAACTTGTACGTAGTAGTTACTTACGGACTACGGAGCTGTCAGCAGCACTGACCCATTAGAATAGATATTACATACGCAAGGCTTGCTTTTTATACACTATTTTATCTTATTGTAGCTGGAGCACAGGGCAAAAATTGTGTTATTATGCTGATCTCTGTAAAAAATAATCTTTCCTGTGTGGATTTATTATTAATGCATTCTTTCTTAGTCCGTATTGGATGAAAGAAATTGCAAAATGTGTAATTTATTATTTAAGGAGAAAAAAGAGTTATTTTTGTTGGGCAAAGAAGGATGGATGGATGTTGTCTGTATTGAATTTTACTTTAGCATTTTTTATTGTTATCATTCCAGGAACTGTTCCACTTTCTCCCCAAGTTGAAACTCTTAAGGTTATCGAACTGTGCCATCAAAATACTCCCGTTGATGCCCCTGCCGCACTTGATTTCACTTGATTTGTCAGCGAACCACATGGAGGAGATTCGCATGCAAAGCCTGCGTTCGCTGAATAGGTAAAAATTGAAGTGAAGACAAAGAAAAATGTGAAAAAGATTTTTTATAAATTTTTGTCTCCTTTCGTAGACTCCGTGTGCTTGATCTCTCAGATAATGATCTGACAAGTTCGAAACTTCCCATGTGGACGCTTCCCAATCTCGTCACTCTGAAAATATCCAATAATCCACTGAAAAGGTGAGTGAGATTTTCTCAAAAAAGTAAATTATTTTCCTTCGGGTCCAGACACACCGCGCGCCTCTGATTAATGATGATGATGATTATAATGCTATCTGATCTGACTGAAATTGGATGAATGAAGAAAGTGAGAGCGGAGCGGAAGTGAAGTAGCATCGCATATGTAGCTTTTTAATCAGAGATAAAAAGAAAAAAAGATTTTTGTGTCCAGTCCAACATCCTTCTATGATAATGATAGAAGCTGGACGCGTATCTGTTTATCATGATTATCGTGCTGGTGCTCCACCACTCCACTTTCTCCCATTTCCCTTCACTTCCCAATTTTTAGTGTGTGCTTTCTCCATTTATTATTCAGCATCTCATCATCTTTGAAGTTTTTTTCTTTTTTTTTAAGGCAAAGCTAAAAGATGTGTGGTATTTGACCTCCATTGTTTAAGCTTCATGCTTTCCTCCTTTTTTTTCTTCGTGTGCTATTTGCATTATTAACTTGGAATTTGGGAACGTTCTTTACTTTCTTTCGTAGTGGTATAGTACCTATAACCTATTTTTGGTTCTTTCCATTTATTTTTTTTTCAGTCTGACGAAAGATACGTTCCATGGTTTGAGTCGGCTGGAAACACTTGAGATTCTCGACATGGGCCGACTGGATCGTTTTGACTCTGATGTGCTTTCGTACCTTGTCAATTTGAGGAGCTTGGCTGTGGAGACTTATCCGAATATTGAAAAGTACCGGTTTCGACTAGGTACGTAGTTCATGTTATCAAGCTCACAAGATACAATAATAAAAATATCATAAGGTAAAATGTAAGTATTTATTTGATTCTCGTTTTATTTTCACCTGGATTTTTATTAAATTGGACCACAGGTGCTGTGCTCTCGGGAATTGCGCATTTGGAGGAGTTGAGGGTTAAAATTCGGGAGCCCATCCTGTCGGATCAGCTTCTCGGTGGAATTCTCCCCAAGCTGAAGAAGCTGACGATTTTTGGGCCAGCGATGAAAAAGATTGAGCCGAGTGCGCTGGAAGGTCTCCAAAACTGTTTTCATATGGATCTCACCATCACCCAGACTGGAGTGGATGACATTCCGTCACGAGTGTTTGAGGTGCTCTATCACGCGGAATGGGCTCGGCTGGACATCAGCAACAATAAACTGACATCTCTCGACTCTTCCGCTCTCTACCCGAACCGGAGCGTTTGGTTCAGCAAGGGAACAAAGCTGCTTCAGGGTGGCCTCGTCCTGAACGGAAACGAGTGGATCTGTGACTGTGACCTGGTCTGGATTGGAGAGTGGCTGAGAAGGTGGCTTCGAGAGAGTTTCGAGTCGCACTCCACAGCCATCCCGCTGGTGCACTCAATGTACGAGGAGATTCGCACTCCAACCTGCCTCGACATCAAAGGGGATGGAAAGGTCATTCCTCTCATTGAGCTGTACTCGGATGTCATGTGTCACGCCAGTGCTCTGAGCAAAGGCAGCTCTTTAAATAACATTAGCCCATTTCACTCGTCACCTTTCAATTCAGATGGAAATGTCCACTCAGGATTTTTTCATTTTACATTAAGGATGCTCATCTCCTTGTACGGCCTACTCCGGGTCTTGATTGTGCCACTCTTGCCCACGCTACTTTTTTAACAAGCGTTCGAAAATGTTTATGTCAAACCGTCGTGTCTCTTCTGACTGACTGAACGCTGTACTGAATTAATAACTGTGTCACGCCACCTTAGATCAGCAACTTAGTTCAGATTGAGATGTTGGTACACTGACTGCTGAGTTCACAAAATAAAAAATGATATTCTTGGGATTTATAGCATCGTGATAGAATCAAAATCTTTACCATTTTTAGATGATTTCCAGTTGGATCTGTTTGGTACGCAATCAGTATACGAGACCTGTTTTATCCATACCCCATACCCTTGCACCTTGTGTAAATACCCTAAAAAAAATTCTCCATACTCCGAAGACGTTTCACATTGAATTTTGAAATAAAAAGATATTCATGGAGCGAGAGGTTCAAGAAATCAGAAATTACATTTTCCAATAAACATTTACAAATTACAAAGCAATATTTACGCTTTTAAATATGTCAAGTATTTATAGTTAGTTTGAAATTAAGCATTAAGTATTACTGTAGTTAATTAGATGCAAATTATGTCTAGTCTAGCACTAACTCGTCAATCACATATCATTACTAAATAGAAAGAGGTAAGCAATTTGCATAGATAAATAAAGGACTTAATTTAATTTCATTATTTATGAGACAATTAATTATTTAGTAGACAAACTCTTAAGAAAATGAAATTATACTCTTATTACATTATCTTATTATTGTAGATCTAAAGCAAACTCCGAAATATACAACTACGCATTTTAAGATATGATACATAGAAATCACGCAAACACAAACTAAATGCAATTATTAAACCAATAATAGAAACGTAGCTATTTTGTATAAATACATATTAATTAGTAATTAGTAATAATTAAAAATTTGCGTTACTTACAAGTAAGAGAAAGAACTATTAAAAGTGCCTTACCACTTAATCGTTTCTAATTAGGTAGTCGCAATGGATCAATTAAATCACTTTTCTGGAGTAATTCACGATGTTTCATATTTCATAGTTTATTGACGACGGCTTGCGCTAAAAATTAGTTACATAAACCAATGCGATAGAAATGCCTAAAATAAAAGGTGAAAGAGTTGTAATTGTAAAGTAGAAATTGTATGTTATAAAGTGTTTTAATTAGGTGAAATGGAGACAAGGGAGGTTCGTGTCTAATTAAATTGTAATTTACTTTACTGATATTTAGCAAATTATTATGGCAGTGGGTATAAACTAGTAAACTCAAATACATTATAATTATTATAATGCAGCGTGCATCTCTGTTACATCGACTCAAAAACTTTGCGGTAATATTATACATGATATTCGTAGGTCCACACTCTTAAATATTATAACTATTTGAAGTAACAGATTTTATACAAAATTCGATTATACGAAATAAATAAAAAACATTCTACTTTAACTCAATCCTCTTCCGCTATTAGGAATGGAATTCTCACTTGTCACCTTGTCTGTCGCCCATTAATGGCCATTAAAGATGATGGTCTATCCATTCTGTGTGACCAAACATTAAAGTTGGAGCATTTCAAATTACGATTATTGTCACAGTCACATTACACACTGCGCAATTCCGTAATTGGTCGAGGTTGTGTCTGAAACATGACCATAGCAGTGATAAAATGATAATTTAGGTACTAATCCACAAATACAGACACTTGTTGATTTTTTATACCGACTCCTGGCTGGCTGGCTGTAATCTTCCACTACCACAAGGGCGGGCCTTGAGCTAAGGTCTTTCTTCGCTCATAGAATTAAGTTTCATGGTGAGTCTACAAAATTCGTCAAACCATAACTTTAATAATGCTCATTCAAAAGAATTAACAGTGCAATTAATAAAATCTTATATTGCCCCACGAAAGTCCTATAGTTATGTATTGAATCTGATTATCAAAAGGCTACCAGTTTTCCAAAACAGTCGTAGTTAGTCGCAGTAGTTAATTTCCAGTTTACTTCTCATAGTAATTCGTAATTGATGCTTTTAAAATCTCATCAATCTTTCAGAAACAATTTTTTGTTTTAGTTGCAAATTCTGATACCTAAGAGTACATTAGTATACTAAACTGTACCTAGTAAAACAGAGACATGTGGCAAACTTTATTATTGATGGTAGCGATTAGACATTGTATTAAAGAACCGAAACTGAGCACGTATGATTTCATTGAGCAATCCAGTCCAATAAAACTGTTTTGACAGGGTCAATTAGAATCAACTTGTAAAATTCTCTTCTAGATAAAAAAAATAGAAACTCGACCGAGGGTGGGACATGATCAGTCAAATTGACCTGTTCGTGACCAACTTAATCTCTCTCTACTCTATACATAGTACTACAGCAGCTAAATAATTTGCAGACATAATTAACAACAATCAAGCGCAAAATATAATCTAAGCACTCAACACATTTTTTTTATGCCAATATTCCCTGAGTTGAGTCATCATTGAGCGAAATCGCTTAATTGTTAATGCATGACTTGTCTGGACTGTTCTGGAGCTAGCTGGAATAAAAAAAAAATGCTCAACGAAGTTTCGAGATGGTTGGTCCTTGGATGTGGAAAAAGACAGGAAATTGACGCTGATTTGAATGAATTTATACGCACTAAAAACGACAAGCAGTGAAGTGAACTCTTGCGAAATCTCGAGTGACGAGCGGAGTGTGGAAGAAATTAGCACATGCAATGCAGTGAAATGTCACACTCACAAGTTAATAAATCACAATAATAAAAAAAGTTTGTTGAGTTAGCCAGTTCCCCTCTGTCCGATGTTGACATCAGTAATACTTTGAACTTTGCTGGAATAACAATAGAATTGCAAAATATTGCAAATTTTTATCCCACAAGAAAAAAACATTTCCTACATACAAAATATTTTGAGGTTCGTCACAGGAGAAAACGCCAAGCCAAGAAATGAAGCCAAGAATGACAAGTATCAAAACGGTGGTCATTTTCTTCGTCCTAGCGTCAATTTTGCACTGTGCCTTCTCCAAGCCCACGCGACGATACAGATATGACGCGGAATTTCTTGATTCAGAAATTCAACGAATAAGATCCGGAAGAGCGGAGGAGATCGAACCCGTTTGGGCAGTGACAAAAGAACCTGCAAAAATTTCAGTTCCAACGCAGCCTCAGTCTACTAGTGACCATAATGGTGACGATAATGATACAGATAAAGATGACTCAAGTTCTAGTGAAAGTGAAGGAGACGATGACGAAAACGGGGATTACTACGGAAGCTCCGAAGAAATCGACGTTACTTGTGCACCTCATAAAGGATGGCACATTCGGGGTGCCTTGAGAAATCTAAAAAATCTTTTCTTTTATTTTCAAAGGTAATTAGCTAATCTCTGGCATTTTATAATCTAATCTAGGCCAACGTTGTGTGCCCCTTAATTGCCCTGGGGGTCCCGCAGAGAGGGATTTCAACACTGGTGAATGTCTTTATTCACAGTCGACGGGAGGTCGATTAGTTAAGCCTTTTCACCAATGGAATGACTTAAAGTAAGGAGATTAGTGATTCATTTATTATTGTTGATCTTTAACTTAAAAAAATACTTTCTTCATAATAATTATCTCAATTAATTTTTTTCAGCCACGTCTATCGATCAAGTCCAATGAGCTCACACTTTGTTCGAAGCATGATACTGATGCGCAAAGGATGAGGCCATTTTAATGTGAACAAAAAAAAATAAATGGACTGGGTCTCAAGTACAGAAAATCATTAATCAAGGAGCTTTACTACCTAATAAATAACATTTAAGATTAATTATTAAAAACTCATGTTTTACATAGATGACATCAGATTTTGTTTGTCCAACGAAAATGTTTTTTTTACCATAACCAAAATAAATTATGAAAACATCCTGATGAAGAGTACAATAATTTAAATGCGATTTGTATTTGTTGTGGACAATAAAATTCACTACGAATGAACGTTAGGTGAATCACGCCATGTCTCCAGTTATTACGCACAATTCTGTCATTCACGCGACTTTGATAACTGAACTGAAAATTTAATTGTCCTTCATCAACTTATAGGATTGTCATTGAATGTCATGAAGCGAAATCAAGTGTGTTCACAATTCGCGAATTCGCAGATTTTTCAGCACCAAAGATTCTAATTCTAAACTTCCAAACTTTGGAATCCAAAGCAAAAATATTTCCACGAACTCATGATGGAAAGGTGCAGTAACTTTACGACCGACCAGCATTTCCGTAGCTTGAGTAACTCAAAGAGCTTCAAGTTATTCTTCTTGTTCTACGTTTTTACGTTAAATGTCACTTTAATTGTCATTTGTCTCAAACGAATCAATAGTCCATAGAAGTTAGAACTAAAACTAATTGTCATTTGTATTTAACTGAAAATCGTCAATAATAATGGCTGCAGCTGCGAAATCTATGCCGAAACCGTTGCGGGTGTCTCCGCTCATCAGGGTAAGATTTTTTAGACAGTTAAAATAATTGATTAAATCAGAATTAAATTCAATGGAATGACAATGAAATTGAAATTTAATTAAAATTAAATTAAAGCTCGGGCGATGGACTTTCTTGGTTCTGGGCATCACTTATGGAGTGAAAAGGCGTCGAGATCTTCTCGCGCTGGAAACCGCACGCAGGGAACTTGAAGAGAAAGAGAGACCGGCTCGAGAAGCAGCAATGGCGGCGGAGAAGGAAAAACTTAACCGAGGTAAAGAATTTTAACTATGATTATGTGATTATGATTGAATGATTATTCCTAATTTCTTCGATTTTCTTGGCTGAGTTACAAAATAACACCCTCCATTGTAAGGGTCCCCCCCTTTGTTATAAGGAGGGTGGTATTCTGTAACCGAACTAACTGGTAGTCAGGTTACAGCAGACCACCCTCGCCCACTCAGGATCAGATAAAATGAAAATATCATTCATTTCAGTTAGGTTGGGTTTGAATGTGAAAATAAGGCCAGGTTAGGATTAAATAAAATGAAAATTTCATTATTTTGGATAGGTTAGGTTAGGTTTAAAATTAAAAATTAAGTCCAGGTTAGGATTAGGTAGATGAAAATGAACGTTTCATTCATTTCAGTTAGGTTGGGTTATGTTTGAATGCGAAAATTGAGTCCAGGTTAGGATTAGATATGTGAAAATTTCTAGACTCGCCCTATGTTTTTGGAGGGTGGTATTCTG